>PVLC010012124.1:0-45263 GCA_004027655.1 Graphiurus murinus | reverse complement strand
TTTTTTTTTTTTTGCAGAACTGGGGATTGAACCCAGGCATTCTACCTCTGAGCTACACCCCCAGCCCTATTTTTTATTCTTTATTTTGAAACAAGGTCTCACTAAGTTGCAGAGGGCCTCACTAAGTAGCTGAGGCTGGCCTGGAACCGAATCCTCCTGTCTCAGTCTCCCAAGTACTAGGATTACAAGTGTGTGCTACCAAGCCCAGCTAGAAGGATTTTTTTTTTTTTTTTTTTTTTTTTTTTGTGGTACTTGGGATTGAACCCAGGGGCATTCTACCTCCGAGCTACACCCCCAGTCCTATTTTTTATTCTTTATTTTGAAACAGTGTCTCATTAAGTTGCAGAGGACCTCACTAAGTAGCTAAGGCTGGCCGGGAACCGAATCTTCCTGTCTCAGCCTCCCAAGTACTGGGATTACAAATATACGTAACCATGCCCAGCTTAGAAGGAAAATTTTTAACTCAAATTAAACCCCAAAATTGAAGGGGCTATGAACAATAAATGAAATAAATGCACATTTCTGTAAATATAATTTTGAAGTAGTACAAAATGAGGCAAATTACTGCCAAAACAAATGATGAGGCAAATTTTGAAAACAACAGATTTACAATATAACTAGGAACATTATAGCTAGAAAACTGATAGCTGTTCCGGGTGTGGTGGCCCATGCTTGTAATCCCAGTACTTGGGAGGCTAAGGCAAGAGGATCACAGGTTCAGGGCCAGCCTCGGAAACTTAGTGAGGCCATCCACAACTTAGTGAGACTGTTTTAAAATAAAAAAATAAGAAGCCAGTTCACAGCCAGCCTCAGCTACTTAGTGAGGCCCTCCGCAACTTAGTAAGACCCTGTTTCATAATAAAGAATAAAATAAGACTGGGTGTGTAGCTCAGAGGTAGAATGACCGGGGCCCAGGGTTCAATCCCCAGTACCAAATATAAAAAATTTACAGCCCTGGTTCAAGGCCAGCCTTGGCAACCTTGTGAGACCCTCTAGAACTTAGTGAGACCCTGTTTCAATATAAAAAATAAAATAGGGCTGGGAGTGTAGTTCAGAGGTAAAATGCCTCTGAGTTCAATACCCAGTACTCCCACTCTACCCTCCCCTACACACACACACACACACACACACACACACACACACACAGCATATCTTATTTAAAAAATCACTTTAGCCAGGCTTGGTGGCACACACTTGTAATCCCAGCACTTAGGAGGCTGAGACCGGAGGATCTGGGTCCCTGGCCAGCCTCAGTTATGTAGTGAGGTCCTCCGCAATTTAGTAAGACACTGTTTCAAAATAAAGAATAAAAAATAGGACTGGGGGTGTAGCTTGGAGGTAGAATGCCCCTGGGTTCAATCCCCAGTACTGTGCAAAAAAAAAAAAAAAAAAATCACTTTAATCCTTTCATAATATTTCTGTTGCCAGCTGCTGCTCTTAAGCACCACTTGAAAAATGTATTATTTTAACAAAACCCAGTCACCAGCTTCTGCTGCCACAATCAATTACCTTTAACGCCTCCACTTCATACTTCAGTCTTTGGTTATCGGCTTGCAGGTCTCTATTTCTTTGTTCAGCCTGTACTAACTGTGCCTCCAACTCTGCTTCTAATTCTCTGCTTCCTTCCTGGAATTCAACTAGTTCATCCCGAGCTTCCTGGAAGCTAATCAGAAACAAAGCAGGAGAGATGAGTAATAGTAGCCACAGGATCATCTTGAAGATAATTACATATCAATTCAATAATTCTTGCCTGAAAACTAATGTTCTCATAAAATACACTAAACAATAAAGATAATTCATTTTGTATGTGTTACTCTATATATCCAGAGTTCAATGAAAATGAGTTATAAGTACCCAAAAGACCTGTATATCAGTGATTACAATACTTGTAATAAGTAAGTCTACATGATTCAATACTATCAGCTTCTTCCTTCATAGAACTTAAATGTGGGGGGGAAGGGGGCGGTGGCGGTTACCATCTTTATTTTCACTAAAGTAACTTAAATTTGACATTACCTTCAACAGATATTCTCACATCAAAGTTTTTTTATTTGGTTTGGTTTCTTTGCAGTGATAGAATTGAACCTAGAACCTCACATATGCTAGGCAATCACTCCACCACTGAGCCACATCTTCAGACCCACATATCTCTAAATATAATTTATTTTCATCAGTAATTCAAACTTAGGTAGTTATTACACTCCTTCATAGGTTTTTTTAATTTAGTGCACTAATACATTATTATACCACAAATCTGTTTAATATTTAGATACCATTTTCAATATAATTGTTTTCCTCTATAATTCTATTATTTCAATTTATGCATTTAAAAACATTCTGGAAGCTGGGTGTGGTGGCGAATGCTTGTAATCTCAGCATTCGGGAGGCTGAGACCGGAGGATCCGGGTTCAAGGCCAGCCTCAGCTACCTAGTGAGGCACTCCACAACTTAGTGAGACCTGGTTTCAAAATAAAGAATAAAAAATAGGGCTGGGGGTGTAGCTCAGAGGTAGAATGCCTGGGTTCAATCCCCAGTACCTCAAAAAAAACATTCTGGCCAGGCATTGTGGTGCATGCCTGTAATCCCAGTACTTGGGAGGCTGAGACAGGAGGATCATAAGTTCAAGGACAGTCTCAGCAAGCAGTGAGACTCTCATCAACCTAGCGAGACCCTATTTCCAAATAAGAAATAAAATCAGGCTGGGGGTGTAGCTTAGAGATAGAATGCCTCTGGGTTCAATCCCCAGTACCACATAAATAAATAAATTAATTAATTAATTAATTCTGAGAGGAGATCCCATCCTACAAACACATCTTTGATACAAAAAAAGGAAACCCTGCCACAGATACAGTGTATATTCACTGGCACAACAGAGTAGCTGGCTTCAGTGATATCAATGAAAGAGCAATTAGGTTTGAAAGGCTTAGTCAACTCTGTTAGTCAAGGTACAAAATATATAGATATTCTGGGACAATCCCACTTTTAAAAGTGGTACAACAAAGCAGGGCGTGGTGGCGCACGCTTGTAATCCCAGTACTTGGGAGGCTGAGACTGGAGGATCCAGGTTCGCAGCCAGCCTCAGCTACTTAGTGAGGCCCTCCGCAACTTAGTAAGACCCTGTTTCAAAATGAAGAATAAAAAAAAAAAAAAAAATAGGACTGGGGGTAGCTTGGAGGTAAAATGCCCCTGGGTTCAATCCTCAGTACCACAAAAAAATAAAAAATGCTGGATGTGGTGGCGCATGCTTGTAATCCCAGTACTTGGGAAGCTGAAACTGGAGGATCTGGGTTCATGAACAGCATCAGCTACTTAGTGAGGGAGGCCCTCTGCAACTTAGTGAGGCCCTGTTTCAAAATAAAGAAGAAAAAAAAGGGCTGGGGGTGTAGCTCAGAGGTAGAATGCCCCTGGGTTCAATCCCCAGTACCGCAAAACAACGGAGTAGCTGGTTTCAGTGATACCAATGAAAGAGCAATAAGGTTTGAAAGACTTAGTCAACTCTGCAACCCAGGTACAAAAACATAGATAATCTAGGATAATTCCACTTTTAAAAAATAAATTTAAGACAGGTTTTGGTGTTAAAAGTTTTCCCAACTAAGTAAAATAATTGAAATTTTATAAAATGTTCCATAGTCCTGAAGCTCATCTCCCTCCCCAAAGGCTGGCTGATCCAGACACTAATAATGTCTAATGAGAACTCATAAGAATCCCAAATGAATAAATGATACACACAGCGGGCCAGAGATGGTCCAGTCTAATAAGTATAACAGGAGACAAATCATCAGTAGAAATTATAAATGACACTGTTTCCATTTTAATAATTAGAACAATACAGCCGGGCATGGTGGCGCACGCTTGTAACCCCAGCATTTGGGAGTCTAAGACCGAAGGATCTGGGTTCGCAGCCAGCCTCAGCTACTTAGTGAGGCCCTCCGCAACTTAGTGAGACCCTGTTTCAAAATAAAGAATAAAAAATAGGACTGGGGGTACAGCTCAGAGGTAGAATGCCCCTAGGTTCCATCCCCAGTACCACAAAAAAAAAATAATAATAATAATTAGAATACAAAGATCTATGACATTTTTATTTAAATATAAGCAATATTATGACTATTTCTAGAATCACAAATCTATATCTAAAACTCTAAATTTAGCATTACAATTTTTTTAAATGCACAAGCTAGACATGACATATTCCAAATGTCCTCCCCTATTTTTAGTGTGCTCTTCAACATTACCTTTGTTTATATTTCAAGGAAAGTTCCTTCCAATAAGCAGTTTCTTCCTTTAAACTTGAAAAATCTGGTATATCTTCACCATCCATGATCAAGAAAGCCTATGAAATATTAAAGACAAACTGTTATCAGTTAAATAGAGAACACAGTAATCTAAGTAAAAGTATAAAATCTAGGGCAAACTCAATATGTAGCATTTTGAAGGACGTTAAATATGAAAGATTCTAGGAGTGGTTAACTCTTTCCTATAACTCACACACAGGCATCGCTTCACTGCCCAGCTCATGGGCAGCCAATATCACGAATGAGGTCATGACAGGAGACAGTATCAACAAAGGCCTTTGGTACAAAGCCAGAGAGGCACTTTCAGTTGCAGCACTGGGTTCTGGATGACTCGGCCCCAGAGATTCATCCTGCACACAGAGTTTCAGCAGTTGGTTTATGGCCAACTGGGCTTCTGGGAATCAGGTGACAGAAGCAAGAACAATGTCAGAGTTGCTGCTACTGCATGCCCTTCCCTGGGTACAACTGCATCAAAACATCTGCTTGGAGCATTTCATGCCAGGTGACACTATTAAGAGATCAGGCACCACATTCCCAATAATTTACTACTATCACATTTCTAAAAGCTTCCTGTTAATTATCTTTTAAGTCCAAAGCTTTCTCAAAAAGTCCACTCATCAACTTCAATGATCTTCTGTCTTGGTTCTTCTTCCAAGGCATGGGGGTGGGGGGCCTACTTAGTCAACAACCTTGCCTTTGGACTGGCGAACTAAAACTCCCACTGGTTCATCAAGGCTGGATGGAATACCAAAGATGTTAGGACCGCTCTGGATTCATGTCTACTGTTTCCTACAACCCCTCCCCCAAGCATCCTACTTTAGAAATGCTGTCTAAAATTGTCTTCACACACCATGTTATTTCAGATCTGGATGTTTTCTCTACCTGGAACGGCTTTCCATTCCTTGCATTTGGAAAGCTCCTATTTTTTCCTTAAAACCCAGCTGTCATCTTTTTCAGAAAGCCTCACCCGAACAACATTAAAACCTCCTGTGCTCTGAGCTGCTTGTATCTCCCACACATACTTTCAATGACATCCTTACCACATAGCAATGTATTTGCTTACAGCTTCATGCCCTTAGTAGGCTGTGTAACATCCTTATTTATTTCTGCCCCAGCACAATGCCTGCACGACAGATTCGCAGTAATATTTACTAATTTAAATCATAATTGGTTCTGCCTAACACCTATTGGACAGCAAGAACTCAAGACCAGTCTCAACAGTAAATTTAAAAAGCTGAGCATGGTGACATATGTTTTTAATCCCAGTACTTGGGAGGATCACAGGTTGGAGGGCAGCCTCAGCAAGTAGCAGACTCTCAGCAACCTAGCAAGACCCTGTTTCAAAAAAAAGCTAGGCGTAGTGGCACACGCCTATAATCCTAGTACTTGGAAGACTGAGACAGGAGGATCACAGGTTAGAGGACAGCCTCAGCAAATAGTGAAATTCTCATCAACCTAGTGAAACCTTATTTCCAAATAATAAATAAAATCGGGCTGGGGAATATAGCTTGAAGGTAGAATGCCTCTGGGTTCAATCCCCAGTAACATACACACACACACACACACACACACACACACACATCACCACCACCACCACCACCACCCCCCGGGTGTGGTGACTTGGACTTGTAATCCTAGCACTTGGGAGGCTAAGACAGGAGGATCACAGGTTAGAGGACAGCCTCAGCAAGCAGTGAGACTCTCTTCAACCTAGCCCAGCTGTTTCGTTTCTTATCTGAGGATTTGGACATATAACTTATGTTTCTTCAATTTTATAATCCTGTCCCTTCATCAAAGCTCCTTTCTACTTCACTTTCTTAGAGGTAGAGGTGATTTGATTTGTAATTTGTAATTAATTTGTAGTAAAGTGCAAATGAGCATAAGGCTTGTACAGTAGCAAGAGGTAGTTCAAAAGAATCAAGGTAGGTAAAGGCATTATGGTGTGGAATCAGTAACTCCTCCAGTTATTGCCTAAGTCTCCTTGAAGGGAGGGACATGTTTTAACAATTCAGATGAAGATAGAATTACAGGATATACAAAGCATCTAGAGATGAGCCAACAATCCCTACCGTCCTTGGAACGTTCTACATAGGATCTTCCCTCAAAATGCCCTAAAAATTGTAATTACATTTACATCTATAAACCCAACCTGAAAGAAACTGATTATCAGCTTATGAGCTCTGGTCCCCAAATTTGGATACAGGCTACCATTTGAACTCTGGCAACTACATGTCAATATGCAGCTCGAATGTTCAGTTTCTGGTATACAATTCAATAAATTACAATTTTGCACAACTTAAAAAGGTGGGGGTGACACAAGAAGCAAAAGTTCTGCTACCAGCTGTACCTTCAACAAGAAACAGGTGCAGGGGAATGGAAGGCTGAGTATTTCTAGTTAGTTCATTGGGGGCAGGACTTGTTTTATTTACAAACCCCTCCACCCTCAACACCACCAGAAACACAAAACACAGTAGAGTGTCAATAATATTATTTGAACGGACTTAGAATCTTTCCTTCCTTATTCCCTCTTTCACAGTCATTTGTGTAGGTGCCACACCAGAGAACAGGGAGCTGGAGGGACTTATTGGGGGAAACCACTGCACACCAATGGCCTCAGTCATCATCCAGCCCTTCAATCTTAAATATACATGGACAACACTGAGCTGGGTGTGATGGTGCATGCTTGTAATCCCAGTACTTGAGAGGCTGAGACAGAAGGATCACAGGTTCACAGCCAGCCTCTGCTACTTAGTGAGGCTCTCCACAACTTAGTGAGACCCTGTTTCAAAATAAAGAATAAAAAAATAGGACTAGGGGTATAGCTCAGAGGAAGAATGGCCCTGGGTTCCATCTCCAGTACTGCAAAAAATAAGGTAGATCAGGACTTTTTTTTTTTTTTTTTGTACCTCCAAGCTACACCCCTAGCCTTATTTTTATTCTTTATTTTGAAACAGGGTCTAAGTTGCAGAGGGCCTAAGTAGCTGAGGCTGGCCACAAACCTGGAATCCTCCTGTCTCATCTAGGGGACTTTAAAAAAAATTTTTTTTTTTTTGGTACTGGGGATTGAACCCAGGGATATTCTACCAATGAGATACACCTCCAGCCCTTTTAACTTTTTTTATTTTGAAACAGGCTCTTGCTAAATTGCTGAGGCTGACCTTTAACCTGTGATTCTCCTGTCTTATTCTTCCAAGTACTGGAAGTATAAGCATGCACCACCACACCTGGCTGAAAGCCCTGATCTTTATGTAACACATTTTTTATTTTAAAGCTAGAATCTCTAATTTATTGATTTTATGTTATTTTAAGCAACTGAGATAAGTCTCATAACCTTACAACCATCAATGAACTTCCTATTTTGGGGTCTTTAATTTGTTGCAGGTTTCCTATGTTCTCCTGTTTTAAGTTGGTAAATGAGTTTGTATTCTCCTTTTTTATGCCATTTCTGATTTTTGTAGACCTGTCTTATTTCTTGTCTTTTTAACGTATCATCACTCAGCAGCCATCTCAGTTCCTTAAATATTTTTGCTGTCATGCTTTAGATTGCCCTTAGATTACATATAAGCTTTCTGGAGCTGAGTGACTAGTGGTACTTCAGTACTAGACATTTTATTCACTGGGAGGATAATCTTTCTTTTGAGTTTTCCATCCTCTTTGTTTCTGTGCAGCACTTGACGATGTTGCTGGTTGTATGGTTCAGGTAACAGTGTCCTTACAGAAGTTCCTAATGACTTAGATGCCTTCCTGAAATTCTATTTATTTGTACTATGTTGGAATGTGGAGCTAATTTTTCCACAAATAGAGTCAGGACTGTTTTTATCTATAAATGTCACTCACATGCCCACTCTGAAGTCTTTCTGTGTGGGGGTATTTGTTGTTGTTATTTCCAACCCATGTATATCAGAGGAACGACTGGGAATTATTGCTTTGAACAGGACTTAGGGATCTCTGGGGACAACACTATTTACATACCCTCTGGATCCAGTGCTGTCAAGTATTCACTCTTCTCTGGCTTTTAGATCTTGAAGAGGGACATAGTCTTAATACAACTACCAAGAGTGCACACTGATGATACAGGGTGTGTTTGTGTGCATGCTACTGGTGATTGAACCCAGCCCTATTTTTTTTTTTTTTAACAGTACTGGGGATTGAACTCAGGGGCCTTCTACCTCCAAGCTACACCCCCAGTCCTATTTTTTATTCTTTTTTTTTTTTTTTTTTTTTTTGCGGTACTGGGGATTGAACTCAAGGGCATTCTACCTCCGGGCTATACCCCCAGTCCTAAATTGCGGAGTGCCTAAGTAGCTGAGGCTGGCCTCAAACCTGCAATCCTCCTGTCTCAGCCTCCCAAGTACTGGGATTACAAGTGTGCACCACCACGCTCGGCTTGTCTCACTAGGTTTCTGAGGGCCTTGCTAAGTTGCTGTGGCTGTCCTCGAACCTGAGATGCTCTTGTCTCAGCCTCCCAAGTACTAGAATTACAGGCACGCACCACCATACCCAACTGACACAGGTTTTAAATAGCCTTTTATGTGAAACTTTTTGAGAATGTAGGTTTAGTTGGAGTTTTTGGGGGGGTGTGTGGGTGTGTATGGTGCTAGGGATTGAACCCAGGGTATTCTACCTCTGACCTACACCCCCAGCCCTATTTTTTATTCTTTATTTTTGAAACAGGGTCTCACTAAGTCGCAGAAGGCCTCACTAAGTAGTTGAGGCTTTTGCATCCTTTGTCCAACTACTTACTTCAGTGTCAAACAATTCTAGCAAAATTATGTTTTTACTTGGCACATGCTTCTTAATTTTCTTGCTGAATCTTTTGTGAGCTGAACAATGACTACAATTTTTCTATTTCTAAGCTATTTTCACAACTTGCTTCTTGTTCCTTTATAAGCTATGCCAGAAATCTTTTAGTAAAGTTACCATCATCTTTTCCAGAGCAAACCAATTAAAACATTTAACCAACAATAAGTCATAGGAGAACAGCACGGTGGTTAAGGGCCCAAACCCTGAAGCCAAGCTCCCTGGACTTGAAAGCAGACTCCTCTCTTCACTAGAGTGGGATGACCTTGGGCTAATTACTCAACTACCCAGCGCCCCATTTCCTCAGCTGCAAAATGGGCTAGTCACCAAAATGAAGTTGTTATGAAGATTAAATGAGCTAATATTTGTAAAGTACGAGGAACAGAGCCTAGCACATAATAAATACAGCAAAAACGTGCATTAAAGTATTTAAGAAGCCAGATGTGGTGGTGCACACTTGTAATCGGGAGGCTGAGACCAGAGGATCCGGGTTCCCAGCCAGCCTCAGCTACCTAGTGAGGCACTCCGCAACTTAGTGAGACTCAGTTTCAAAATAAAGAATAAAAAATAGGGCTGGGGGTGTAGCTTGGAGGTAGATTGCCCCTGAGTTCAATCCCTAGTACCGCAAAAAAAAAAAAAAAGTATTTTAAAAATTGGTAGTTCAGGCCGGGCGTGATGGTGCACGCTTGTAATTCCAATATTTGGGAGGCTGAGACGAGAGGACCGAAGAAGGTTCGTGGCCAGCCCTAGCTACTTAGTGAGGCCCTCTGCAACTTAGTGAGACCCTGTTTCAAAAATAAAAGAATAAAAGATAGGGAGGGGGGTGTAGCTCAGAGGAAGAATGTCCCTGGGTTCAATCCCTAGTACCGCAAAAAAAATAATAATAATTAAAAAAAAAATTGGTAGTTCAGTAGTGGACATTTGAAGTTTGACCACAAAGTAAACAGGGATCTCACTAACATACCACATGCTAGCCTCGAATCTGCAATCCTCCTGTCTCAGCCTCCTAAGTACTGGGATTATAGGCGTGTGCCACCAACTCCTTGGCTAACACACAACTTATTTATTGCTTCCTAACTGGTATTATCCAGCTTTATCACTATGATTTTATACATCAAACTTACCTTTTTAAAAAATCAGATTATACAGCCGGGCGCGGTGGCGCACGCTTGTAATCCCAGCATTCGGGAGGCTGAGACCGGAGGATCCGGGTTCGCGACCAGCCTCAGCTACCTAGTGAGGCACTCCGCAACTTAGTGAGACTCGGTTTCAAAATAAAGAGTAAAAAAAAAATAGGGCTGGGGGTGTAGCTCGAAGGTAGAACGCCTCTGAGTTCAATCCCCAGTACCGCAAAAAAAAAATAAAAAAAATAAAAAAAATTAAAAAATCAGATTATTAGCCGAGCATGGTAGCGCACGCTTGTAATCCCAGGATTTGGGAGGCTGAGACCGGAGGACCCGGGTTCTCGGCCAGCCTCAGCTGCTTAGTGAGGCCCTCCGAAACTTAGTGAGACCCTGTTTCCAAGTAAAGAATAAAAAAATAGGGTTGGGGGTATAGCTCGGAGGTAGAATGCCCCCAGGTTCCATCTCCAGTACCGCAAATAAAAATAAAAATTAAAAAAAATTAATTATTTACAAATAACAAAAATGTGCTTTCACTGCAGATAGTCACAAGACTATTTCAGGGACTATAAAGACTGTTCAGTTTGCCTCAAGTTACAACTGGGAGGATATATTCACTCTGTCATCTGAAACTATGTAACTGGAGATATTAAGGCTACAGAAAGCCAAAACTGAAAAATATACTGCTAAAAAAATGCTCAAATAGTACATCTACAATTTTCTTGCACTGGATGGAAGACAGATAATTAAGTATTTTCTGCTCCCCCTACTAATCTTCCCTTAATACCATGTCTCATATGAAGTCTCAAAATTATAACTTTTACATCAGGCATTATCATGCTCTGTATGACCTTAAGATATCTAACAAACTCACTAGGGTTTAAAAGAGCCCATCTAGCCCAGTGTAGTGGTGCACACCTATAATCTCAGTACTTTACAGGCTGAGACAGGAGGATGGCAGGTTCAAGGACAGCCTCAACAAGTAGTGAGACTTTCATCAACCTAGTGAGACCCTGTTTCAAAATAAACAAATAAAAAATAGGGCTGGGGGTGTAGCTCAAAGGTAGAATGTCCCTGGATTCCATCCCCTGTACCGCAAAAAAATAAAATAAAACCGGCTGTTCAAAATGTCTTATTTACAAGAAAACTATTCTTTTTTTTTTTTTTTTTTTTTTGTGGTACTGGGGATTGAACTCAGGGGCATTCTATCTCCGAGCTATACCCCCAGCCCTATTTTTTACTCCTTATTTCGAAACCGGGTCTCACTAAGTTGTGGAGTGCCTCACTAGGTAGCTGAGGCTGGCCGCGAACCCGGATCCTCCGGTCTCAGCCTCCCAAATGCTGGGATTACAAGCGTGCGCCACCACGCCCGGCTCTGATATTGTCTTCTTATAAACAACTATAGAGGTTGGATACCTTTATTTGGAACCATCACAGGTAATACATCCTTTTTACAGAAATAATTCTACTTCTCCCAAAGGTGACATTTACAGAATTTCTGGCTTTTCAAATTCTAGTTCTATCAAACCTCTTTTCCTTCCTCAAGCCGAATGTGGCTGCACATACTTGTAATCCCAGTACTTGGTAGGCTGAGACCAGGTTCGAGGACAGCCTCAGCAAATAATAAGACTTGTGAACCTAGCGAGACTCTGTTTCAAAATAAAAATAAAATAGGGCTGGGAGGTATAGGTTGGAGGTAGAATGCCCCTGGGGTTCAATTCCCAGAATCATCAAAAAAAAAGTGCTCAGAAAACAAACTTAAGTCAGAAGTAATTTCAAGCTTGAATAACAAAGTTCATCTTAGCATGGTTTAAAATGAAAATAAAAGAAAGTTTTATAAAGGGTCATGAAAGCAAGACTAAAGTTCTTATTGAGATTTCTACTTATTTCAAATATTCTTTATCCAGAGCTTCAGATTTCAAAGGTTTAGCAACTTCTATCTCATTCAGGTCAACTTCTAAACAGGGATAGCTAAAGATTTTCTTTGTTCTTTATGTGCTCCAATTTTTTTTTTTTTTTTTTTTTTTTTTTTTGGCAGTACTGGGGATTAGGCCCAAGAGCATTCTACCTCTGAGCTACACCCCCAGCCCTATTTTTTATTCTTTATTTTTTGAAACAGGGTCTCACTAAGTTGCAGAGGGCCTCACGATGTAGCTGAGGCTGGCTGAGAACCTGGGATCTTCCTGTCTCAGCCTCTCAAATACTGGGATTACAAGCATGTGCCACCACACCCGGCTATGTGCTCCAGTTTTTGGTTGTTTTTTTTTTTGCGGTACTCAGGATTGAACTCAGGGGCATTCTACCTCTGAGCTACACCCCCAGTCCTATTTTTTATTCTTTATTTTGAAACCAGGTCTCACTAAGTTGCAGAGTGCCTCACTAGGTAGCTGAGGCTGGCCGCGAACCTGTATCCTCTGGTCTCAGCCTCCGGAATGCTAGGATTGATTACAAGCGTGCATCAGCCACCACGCCCGGCTGTGCTCCGATTTTTAAGTAACAATAATTGTGTGTGTGTGTGTGTGTGTGTGTGTGTGGTACTGGGGATTGAACTCAGGGGCATTCTACCTCCAAGCTATACCCCCAGCCCTATTTTTTATTCTTTATTTTGAAACCGAGTCTCACTAAGTTGCGGAGTGCCTCGCTAGGTAGCTGAAGCTGGCCTCGAACCCGGATCCTCTGGTCTCAGCCTCCTGAATGCTGGGATTACAAGTGTGCACCACCACGCCCGGCTAACAATTTTAAAATAATTCAAAAGAGGTATCACTCACTCAGTGTCCCTTTGTTTCTCTTCAACTCAGGACTTGAGATGCATTTTGCCCCATTGACTTCATGATTTAGCAAAGCCATAACACTATCTCTTCAGTGCAGAGAAAGCAACAGAATTTATTAGACAAAATAACCAGCCACTCATGAACGAGCTTCAGAGGAAAATGTTTTTCTCATAACTGAATAGTTCTTCATTTTAGGCGAGTTTGCTCAAAAATAACTAAGCAAATCCTCTACTAGATTTGGGTCTATCTTTGGCAAGTCAAATATTCTGCCTTGCTTTCTAGCTGAGAAGCGTATAAAAATCTCACAAAAAGAAACCAGAACTCGCTGGGCGTGGTGGTGCACGCTTGTAATCCCAGCATTTGGGAGGCTGAGACCAGAGGATCCGGGTTCGCGGCCGGCCTCAGCTACCTAGTGAGGCACTCCGCAACTTAGTGAGACCCGGTTTCAAAATAAAAAATAAAAAATAGGGCTGGGGGTATAGCTCGAAGGTAGAACACCCCTGAGTTCAATCCCCAGTACCGAAAAAAAAAAAAAAAGGAGAAAGAAAGAAACCAGAACTCACAAAAAGAACCAGTCTGGACATGTAAATTCTGAATCATGCCTCTCACCAGTTGGCTGAACCCAAGTATAAACCACTTAATTGCCTCCCACCTGGGCTCAATTTCCCCAACCAACAAATGGCAATAACAGAATCCAACACAACCACAAAGTGGTGAGGATCAAAAGACACAACAAATGTTTGTGAAATCTGTAAGGTGCTACAGGAATGGAATGGAATAATCATTAGTGACAGAACCTTCACTTTCTTACAAAACTTAAAGGGTTACCTGGTCGCTTACCAGCAAAAACAAGGGGCGTACACAAACAACTTGAACCCGCGGGTAACACTTTTTTGAACTCCAAGGGGGGTGATTAGCAGTTCCGGGCAGGGAGTCGCCGGAATGTCAATTCGAGCCCGACGTGGGCTGCGAGTGCTCTCGCCCTCCGCGAAGGAGACGCTAAAAGAGAGCAGGATGCAACCTGGCTCCTAACAACCTTGGCAGCTGCAGGAATTTGGAGGAGGCTGAAGGGGGAGGGCTGGGCGCGCCGCTGCCACCTCCGACTGGGCCACTCCTTGCGCCACCAGCGCCCTGGCCCGCGGTGCCACGTCCCGGCCTCCGTCCCCACCCCGGAATTGAAGCATCCTCTGGAAGCCTCGGCTCGCTCCCCGGCAGGCGCTCCGGGTGGGCCACACCTCGGACCACGGGCATGGAGGGGACAGTTGAAGCGGTTGAAACAGTTGCCCCGGGACTGGCCACCCCAGAACCCAGCCCCGGCCCGGCCCGGCGGGGCCTCGGACACAGCCCCGGGCCCAGCAGGCTCCCCAGGGACAGGCCTCGGCGCCGCCGGCCCCACTCGGGCCCCTCGGAGCGCCGCGCACGCCAGGCTCACCTCCAATGTGTCAAAAGCGCATGTTCGCCGCCACTCGACCGACGTCCCTGCTCTGCTGGCCTGGCCAGGCCCGCCCAGCCGCTCAGCTCCGCTCCCCTCCGCAGCCCCGAGCTCCACTCCACGTACTTCGGCGCCCGGCTCCTCCCCGACACGTCAGGGGCTGCCGGGGTGTCCGAGGCCATTCTGTGACGCACGGGGGCGGGGTTCGGAGCATGCGCGGAAGCGAGTGGGCGTGCTGGGCGGGGCTGTGGCGAGGCTGGCGTCACAGGGGGCGGGTCCGAGCCGGCGCGCTGACGTCAGGCCAGCGGCGTTCTTCTGCGCAGGCGCCTCCGGACCCGGCGTGATGGGCTTTTTGGCCTCTGGGGTATCCTGAAACTCTGCTGTTAGGGAAAGTAGTACCCTGGGCAAGTTGGGGAAGGAACCAGGACAGAGCAGGTACTAGATCAAAAGAGACCAGGAAGGATGGCATCTACTCAGGAAGTAGCTCAAAGGAAGAAAGCTGTGTTAAAACAGTTTTAGGAATTTTTACTATCATACACATTGCAATTTTATGTGTGTGTTGGTGGTGGTTCTGGAAATGGAACCCAGGGGCATTCCACCTCTGAGCTGTTTTATTCCACCTCCAGTCCTGTTTTATTTCTTTGTCTTGAAACAGGGTCTCACCTAGGTTCCTGAGACCTTGCTAAGTTGCTGAGGCTGTCCTCGAACCTGCTATCCTCCTGTCTCAACCTCCCAAGTACCAGGATTACAAGCCAGCACCACCACACCTGGCTGTACATTGCAATTCTGATTTCAATGCTCTAGGTTTTGTGGGGGGTTTGGACACAGCTAACATGTAAGACACATCAAGGTGAGAGCAAGGTGAGGTAGGAGGGAAATGGATTATAAGACCTGTCCAAATTGATAAACATAGAAGAGATTAATGGGATTTGTGGGAAGGATAGCGCTTTGAACTAGACTCTGAAGGATAAGGATTGAAAAAAATTATAATAGTACTTCTTTTTTGTGTGCAATTTGTACGAACACTTGATCTGCATTATTTCATCCTTGCAACGACCCATGAGATAGGTAGTTATTCCCAATTTACAGATGAAGAAACAAGAGACTCAGCAAGAAGAAGTTTTCCAAAGTCACACAACAGGAAAAAGGACGATTCAAGATACAAACTCACGCCGACTGAATTGTCTTAACTCCAGAAACCACACTAGGATCCACTACTAACTGACACTCAAGAAAGGGAATGTTAATAACCACTTAGTGGACTAGAACATGGTTCTACATGCTTTGCATACATTACCTCCCAAGATCCTCAAAACAAGCCTATGAATGAGGCTGAAGTTATGACCCCCATTTTACATCTTGTAAACTGAGACCCAGATGGCCTGGAGTTTGAACCCAAGCAGGTCTTCCTCCCAAGGTCAGTGACCTGGGACATTTGGGAAGCTCATTCAGCCCCTGGGGCTTCGCTTCCCAGATGGAGCTGTGCTCTGACTGATGAAATCACAGGCAGAGAGATGGTTAATGAAGGCTTTCCGGTAGACTTGGTGCCAAGATGAAACAGTCCCACCCCAAGAAGAAAAAAATAAAGGCTGCAGCTCCTGTCCCTGCCTCCTGGTTGAGGTACTGGGAAACACACTGAGTCACCCAGTGGCACGCCAGGCCCCTCAGAAAATGTTGGCATCATCTTCCACGCCACTGTCCCTCCCACACAGCCTGGACCTAGAAAGGGTGTTTGTCCAGACGGGTGTGTTGGCCCCATGTTAATGAATGGGCTTTGCTTGGCCAGGCTCTCGGATGTGAAAGGCCCTGCACTGATGTCCTTCCTCCTGGGTAGCTAAGCTTTCTCCCTGGGAGATGGGCCCTGGAGCTGGGCAGCATGAATAACATTCAGTGACCTCAGCCCCACCCCCTGTTTCCAACATGCCAAATCCAGGGAAAATCGAATGCAAAGGAAGATGGAAGGTGTCCTCCAAAGGAAGCAGAAGTTACCAAATCAGACTTGTAAAAGTAGAAAAGGTGAATGAGGGCCACCCCATCTTACTATCTTCATGAACCATTAGGAAGGGTTTGCTAAGGTATAGATAGGTCTCAGTACAAGGTCTTTCTTAGATTGAGCCAAAAAGGGTCAATATCACAGTCCCTGAGAACATGCAAAAGCATCCCAGCATCTTCCCTCCCACAAACTCTGAGATGCTGGAAACAGAGCCAGACTCTACCAACAAAAGGGGTGGGGAATTCAACAGCTGCCATAGGGGAAGTCTGAGTGCAAGACCAAACTCCGCCTACTGAGGATGCTGGGCTTTGGCCACAGCACACACTCCCCAAAGGTGATAGGATGCACTCAGTCCTCCTATGAAAATTCTGGGAAGATGGTTTTATTGTTTGTTTAGTACTGGGGATTGAACCCGGGGGCTCTACCTCCAAACTATACCCCCAGGCATTTTTATTTTTTATTTTGAAACAAGATTTCACTAAGTTGTTGAGGATCTCACTAAATTGTTGAGCCTGGCCTGGAATCTGCGATCCTCCTGTCTCAGCCTCCCAAGTATTGGGATTATAGACATGTGCCACCACACCCCATGAGGATAGGGCATGTTTAATTCTCTACTGGATCCACTGAGCAAGGCATCTCAAAAATCAAATCCTTGATTCATCCTAATCTCTCTGTTCACTTGGCCCACTTGGCCAGTTTTTGTTGTTGTTGTTGTTGTTGTTTGTTTGTTTGGTTTTTTGGTTTTTTTGGTGTGGTACTGGGAATTGAACTCAGGGGCATTCTACTTCCAAGCTATACCCCCAGCCATATTTTTATTCTTTATTTTGAAACAGGGTCTCACTAAGCTGCAGAGGGCCTCACTAAGTAGCTGAAGCTGGCCGCGAACCCAGATCCTCCTGTCTCAGCCTCCCTAGGATTACAAGCGTGCGCCACCACACCCGACTTGGCCAGTATTTTTTGCTAAGCATTAAGGGCACAGATGAAACTAGGTAAGGAACACCCAATGGCTGGCTAACTGCTAATGCTCTGCTGGAGATGTCTATCTGATGTCCCACTGCCACCTCCATCTCTACATGTCTAAACTCCAACAGATCCTCCTTTCTTACACTGAAATCTTCAAAACAGTTTTCACGTTTCTGCCAATAGTGCCATTATTCACCTCGTTGCTGAGAAACAAAGTCCTCCTATCAAATCATCCTTAATTACTCCTCCCAGCTTGCAATGTCACTCATGTGTCTCCAAGGCCATCACCCTTTCTTCAAAAATCCTCTCAAACCCATTTATTTCCTGGTTCTTTTACACACATTTCCAAGTCCAAAGTCTCCTATTTATAGACCCCTTTCTCCACGATTTCTCTTCCTCAAATTTCTTCTTGCAGCCCAGGAATCCATACATAGCCAACAGCCACCAGAATAAGCTTTTTGTGTGTGTGTGTGTGTGTGTGTGTGTGTGTGTGTGTGTGTGTGTTACTGGGGATAGAACCCAGGGGCATTCTTACCTCTGAGCTACACCCCCACCCCATTTTATTTTTCAGTTTGAAACGGGGTCGCAGTAAGTTGCTGAGGGGTCTCACTAAGTTGCTGAGGCTGACTGAGAACCTGCAATCCTCCTGTCTCAGCCTCCCAATACTGGGATTACAAGAATATGCCACCATGCCCACCTTTCATAATACTTTTTTTGTGTGTGTGTGGCAGCGGGGGGGGGGGGGTTACTGGGGATTGAACCTAGAGGCATTCTAACTTCAAGCTACACCCCCAGCCAGATTTTTTTTTTTTTTTCACTACTGGGGATTGAACTCAGGGGCATTCTACCTCCGAGCTACACCCCCAGCCCTATTTTTTACTCTTTATTTTGAAACAGGGTCTCACTAAGTTGTGGAGGGCCTCACTAGGTAGCTGAGGCTGGCTGAGAACCCAGATCCTCTGGTCTCAGCCTCCCAAATGCTGGGATTACAAGCGTGCACCACCACGCCCGGCTCAGATTTTATTTCTTATTTGGATCCTCCTATCTCAGCCTCCCAAGTACTGAATTCACAAGCTTTCACCACACCTGGCTTAGTTTTGTTTTGTAACAAGGTCTCAATAGGCAGCTGAGAGCCTCACTACTTGGTAACACTGTCCTTGAACCTTAGGTCCTTTAGTCTCAGCCTCCCAAGTACTGGGATTATAGGCATATGAGTACTTGCCAAGCCTTCACAAGGTGCTGGGTTCCATCCCCAGCACCACCAAAAACCAAACCAAACAAGCCTAAAAGTAGAATCACTCTATGACCCAGCATTCCCTCTCCTGGGTGATAACCGAGAAGATGTGAGATCTGTTTGTGGAAGAGATATCTGCATGTTCATTGCAGCACTAGTCACAGTTGCCAAGATTTGGAATCAACAGAAGTGTCCATCAACAGAAGAAGGGATAAAGAAAATGTGGTGCATACCAGTTTTTTGTTTTTGTTTTTGTTTTTTTTTTTTGGTACTAGGGATTGAACCCAGGAGCAGTCTATCCTCCAAGATACACCCAGCCGTTTTTATTTTGAAACAGGGTCTTACTAAGTTGCTGAGAGCCTCACTAAATTACAGAGGACCGCCTCCAACCTGCAATCTTCCTGTCTCAGCCTCCCAAGTACTTGAATTACAGGTGTGTACCACCACACCTAGTTCTAGTCAGTCTTCACGTGGATTTTTTTCAGTACTGGGGATTGAATCCGGGGGCATTCTACCTCCAAGCTACACCCCCAGCCCTATTTTTTATTCGTTATTTTGAAACAGGGTCTCATTAAATTACAGAGGACCTCACTAAGTAGCTGAGGTTGTCCAAGAACCGGGGATCCTCCTGTTTCAGCCTTCAGCCTCCCAAGTGCTGGGATTACAAGCATATGCCACCATGCCTAGCTTTCATAAGAATCTTTCTTTCTTTTTTTTTTTTTTTTTTGCGGTACTGGGGATTGAACTCAGGGGCATTCTACCTCCAAGCTACTCCCCCAGCCCTATTTTTTATTCTTTATTTTGAAACAGGGTCTCACTAAGTTGCGGAGTGCCTCATTAGGTAGCTGAGGCTGGCCGAGAACCCGGATCCTCCGGTCTCAGCCTCCCAAATGCTGGGATTACAAGTGTGTGCCACCACGCCCAGCTAAGAATCTTTCTTTGTTTTTGTTTTTTGTTGTTGTTGTTGTGTGTGTGTGTGTGTGTGTGTGTGTGTGTGTGTGTGTGTGTTACTGGGGATTGAACCCAGAGGCATTCTACCTCCATGTTACACCCTGCCCAATTTTATTTTTTTTTTGGAAGAAGGTCTCTCACTAGGTGGCTGAGAATCTCATTACTTGGTAACGCTGTCCTTGAACCTGCAATCCTTCTGTCTCAGCCTCCCAAGTATTGGGGTTACAGGCGTGTACCACCACGTCTGGCTCAGAATAATCTTTCTAAAATCCCACTGTGTACAGAACATCCCTAGCTCCAAAACGTGTTTTGGCATCTTGCTACTTTTGTGGTAAAGTGCAAATTCTGTAGTCTGGCATTCAGGGCCCCCAAAGCAACTAACCCCACCCTGCTTCTGTAGTCTGTGTTGTACAGTTCACCTGTCCTGGTCTAACCAGACTCCGCAGCCTTTCCCAAATGCATGGTTCCCTTCTTCGGGGCGTGGCATTGACTCTCGCTTTCCTGGACCCTGTACTGCTCCCTGGGCCTGGCCGGCCTCCTTGCTCTCTGTCTTTTGAAGTCACGCTAATTCGCTACCTTCTCCAGGAAGCTTTCCCTACAATCCAAAGCCCCTTCCTCTGAGCTCAAGTAGAGTCCTACATGGTCCACAGAAGATTTATCGAACATGAGCTTTGGCCAAGGAGGTATCCGTGCTCCCCCAAGAAACCCAAACTGGGCGTAGGGACACGTTGATTGTCCTATTATTACCCCCAGCAACAGGCATTTGGCAAACATGCACTTAATATGCTTCAATGAAAGTGAAAGAATGAATCGATGACTTGGTGGCTATGACTCCAAAAGCAAGACTCACAGAACTTTCTAGAAAATGTCCCAAATTCTGAAAAAGAAAAAGAAAAAAAGCCACCATCGATGAAGATGGTCACTGGCATGAAAGGCTAAGCTTGAGTGAAACCAGTCTACAGAGGAAGTGGGATTCAGGTTATAGGCAATTATTCCTTTTCTCTTTTGGGGGGGGGTTGGGGAGGGATACTAGGGATTGAACCCAGGGGTATTTTACCTCCGAACTATACCCCTGGCCTTTTAAAAAAAAATTGTCTTGAAACAGGGTCTCCCTAGGTTACTAAGAGTCTCTCCACTTTGCTGAGGCCATTCTCCTGTCTCAGTCTCCCAAGTACTGGGATTATAGGCATTCACCACCATGCTGGCTCCAAATCTTAAACTCAGTTGACAGCACCTACACTCCGCAGAACAAAATCTTTTGCTTTTGTTACTTAAGAGATAGAAATAATAACAATAATTCTTTTTTTTTTTTTTTTTTTTTTTTTTGCAGTACTGGGGATTGAACCCAGGGGTATTCTACCTCCAAGATACACCCCCAGTCCTATTTTTTATTGTTTATTTTGAAACAGGGTCTCAGTAAGTTGCAGTAGCTCACTAAGTAGCTGAGGCTGGCCTCGAACCAGGGTCCTCCTGTCTAGCCTCCCAAGTACTGGGATTACAAGCGTGCACCACCACACCCACCTACAAAAATTCTTTTTTTTTTTTTTTGCGGTACTGGGGATTGAACTCAGGGGCATTCTACCTCTGAGCTATACCCCCAGCCCTATTTTTTATTCTTTATTTTGAAATAGGGTCTCACTAAGTTGGGGAGTACCTCACTAGGTAACAAAGGCTGGCCGAGAACCCAGATCCTCTGGTCTCAGCCTCCCAAATGCTGGGATTACAAGTGTACGCCACCACGCCCAGCGCCCCAGCCTTATTTTTTTATTTTATTTTTTTTTGTGGTACTAGGGATTGAACTCAGGGGCGTTCTACCTCCGAGCTACACCCCCAGCCCTATTTTTTATTCTTTATTTTGAAACCAGGTCTCACTAAGTTGTGGAGTGCCTCAGTAATAGCTGATACTGGCCGTGAACCCAGATCTTCTGGTCTCAGCCTCCCGAATGCTGGGATTACAAGCGTGCGCCACCACGCCTGGCCAGCCTTATTTTTTATACTTTATTTTGAAACAGGGTCTCACTAAGTTGTAGATGGTCTCACTAAATTGCCGAGGCTGGCTGCAAACCTGGATCCTCCAGTCTCAGCCTCCCAAGTACTGGGATTACAAATGTGCGCCGCCATGCCTGGCTTTACTTTTTAATATTAAAAAGAATTTTTGGAGCCGGGCGTGGTGGTGCACGCTTGTAATCCCAGCATTCGGAAGGCTGAGACCGGAGGATCCAGGTTCGCGGCCAGCCTCAGCTACCTAGTGAGGCACTCTGCAACTTAGTGAGACCTGGTTTCAAAATAAAGAATAAAAACTAGGGCTGGGGGTATAGCTCGGAGGTAGAATGCCCCTGAGTTCAATCCCCAGTACCGCAAAAAAAAAAAAAAAAAAAGAATTTTTGTAAGCCGGGTGTGGTGGCGCACACATGTAATCCAAGCATTTGGGAGGCTGAGACTGGAAGATCTGAAATAAAGAATAAAAAATAGGGCTGGGGGTGTAGCTCAGAGGTAGAATGCCCTTGAGTTCAATCCCCAGTACCGAAAAAAAAAGGGGGTTGAGGATATATATAGCTGACAAGTAACTTTGTGTTATGTGTATGTATGTGTGTGTGTATATATATATGTATATATGTGTGTGTGTATATACATATATATATATAGTATGTATATATGTGTGTGTGTATATACATATATATATAGTATATATATATGTGTGTGTGTATATACACATATATATATAGTATCTAAAAGGTTCTCAATGGAAATTCCTGCCATGAGGTGGAGGATGTAGCTGAGCTATGGAGTACCTGAAGGTCCTGGGTTCTATCCACAGCACTGAAGGAAAAACAATTATCTAGCATGAAAATATTAACCGGGATCCTCCGGTCTCAGCCTCTCAAATGCTGGGATTACAAGCGTGCGCCACCAGGCCCGGCTTACAAAAACTCTTTTTTTTTTTGTTTTTTTTTTTTTTTTTTGCGGTACTGGGGATTGAACTCAGAGGCATTCTACCTCCGAGCTATACCCCCAGCCCTATTTTTATTCTTTATTTTGAAACCGAGTCTCACTAAGTTGCGGAGTGCCTCACTAGGTAGCTGAGGCTGGCCGCGAACCCGGATCCTCCAGTCTCAGCCTCCCGAATGCTGGGATTACAAGTGTGCGCCACCACACCCGGCACAAAAACTCTTTTTAATATTAAAAAATAAAGCCAGGCGTGGCGGCGCACATTTGTAATCCCAGTACTTGGGAGGCTGAGACTGGAGGATCCAGGCTTAAGGCCAGCCTCAGCTACTTAGTGAGGCCCTCTGCAATTTAGGGAGACCCTGCTTCAAAATAAAGAATAAAAAGTAAGAATGAAAAATAGGGCTGGCAAGCCGGGCGTGGTGGCGCATGCTTGTAATCCCAGCATTCAGGAGGCTGAGACTGGAGGATCCAGGTTCGCGGACAGCCTAGCTATCTAGTGAGGCACTCCACAACTTAGTGAGACCCTGTTTCAAAACTAAAGAATAAAAAATAGGGCTGGGGGTATAGCTCGGAGGTAGAATGCCCCTGAGTTCAATCCCCAGTATCGCAAAAAAAAAAAGTAGGACTGGGGGTGTAGCTTGGAGGTAGAATGCCACTGGGTTCAATCCCCAGTACCAAAAAAAAAAAAATTATATATATATGTGTATATATATACACACATATATACATATATATGTATATATAATATATATGTATGTATATATGCATATATATGTGTATATATGTATGTATATATGCATATATATGTATATATGTACATATATATGTATCTATATATATGCATATATATATAATATGCACTTGGAAGCCGGGCGTGGTGGCACACACTTGTAATCCCAGCATTCGGGAGGCTGAGACATGAGGATCCCGGTTCACAGCCAGCCTCAGTTACCTAGTGAGGCCCTCCGAAACTTAGGGAGACCCTGTTTCAAAATAAAGAGTAAAAAATAGGGCAGGGGGTATAGCTTGGAGGCAGAATGCCCCTGCGTTCAATCCCCAGGATCACAAAAAAATATATACACACACACACACACACACACACACACACACACACACATGGACCTTGAGGTGAGAAGTTGTTTAAAAAAAAAAAAAAAGTTTGTCACTTATAAGCTCCAAATTTAGAGCGGTAAAAGGTATTGTTTTAGGCTTTGGAGACTCAATCCTAACATTTAGAAGCACCTCCCCAGTCGGGTATGGTGGCACATGCTTGTAATCCCAGTATTTAGGAGGCTGAGACAGGAGGATCGCAGGTTTAAGGACAGCCTCAGCAAGTTGTGAGATGGTCATCAACTTAGTGAGACCCTGTTTCAAAATAAAAATAAAATAGGGCTGAGGATGTAGCTCACAGGTAGAATGCCCCTGAGCTCAATCCCAGTACCACAAAAAAATTAAAATTCAAAATAAATCACCTCCCCAAGCCGGGCGTGGTGGCGCACGCTTGTAATCCCAGCATTCGGGAGGCTGAGACCGGAGGATCCGGGTTCCCAGCCAGCCTCAGCTACCTAGTGAGGCACTCAGCGACTTAGTGAGACCCTGTTTCAAAATAAAGAATAAAAAAATAGGGCTGGGGGTGTAGCTCGGAGGTAGAACGCCCCTGAGTTCAATCCCTAGTAACAAAAAAAAAAAAAAAAAAAAAAAAGCACCTCCCCAACTGGGCATAGTAGCCCATGCCTATAATCTCAGTACTCAGGAGGCTGAGATGGGAGGATTGCAGGTTTGAGGCCAGCCTTAGCAACTTAGTGAGATTCTGTTTCAAAATAAAAACAAATAAAAAAGGGCTGGAGGTGTAGCTCAGAGGTAGTATGCCCCCGAGTTTGATTCTCGGTATATATAAAAAAAAAAAAATTCCCTCCCCAAAAGCAGTGGCACATGCTTATAATCCCAGTATTTGGGAGGCTGAGACAGAAGGATCACAGATTCCTGGACAACCTCAACAATTTAGCCAGACCCTCAGCAACTTGTTGAGACCTTGTTTCAAAGTAAAAAATAAAAATGACTGGGAGTATAGCTGAGAGGTCGAGTGTCCCAGGGTTCCATCCTCAGTTGCACAAATAAAATAAAGTATTTTGATGAAAGGAAAGGAACAAGAAAGAGTAGCGGAGGAGAGCGGTGTGCATAGGCGACTTCCGGTTCCTTTTCTTTCCCACGGTGTCTGAGAACGCCACCCGCTTCTAGCCCTCGAACCCCTCGCCAAGAGGACGCATTCCCCAGCTTCTTCTCCTCTATTTGATAGTCCCTGAATCCAACCACACACCCGTGAATCTCCTGAAGTTTGTCCTGATTTCCTCCCCCAGCAGCATACCTGACTTTGCCGAGCTGGAACCTCGTCGTTTTCCCGACTTCCGCGCCTCGTTCTCCCAAGCTTCAGTCTACACTGTCAGCCCGGGCTTCCACCCCAGAGCCTTGACAGTCACTACCCACAACCCGGAGTAGCAGCTGCCTCCCCGGGAAAGGTTAGCACGACAATGTGAATTGCTAATTTGGTTAACACCTGGCAACCCCAAGCACTGTTGACATCACACCTACATAAACAGCGTGACTGTCCCTGAAGGAAAAAAAAAAATTCCTGCTCACATACCTTTACATAGACAAGGCGGCTCCTGCGTTTACCTGGCTGACGAAATGACAGAGCTGAAAAAGAAAAGGAGTGCTTCCTACCAGCCTGATTGTATCAGGCAATTGCAGCCTAATTCCCGCTCCTGGGTAAGCCGGTGAGTCAAAGTTACCAGGACCAAAAGATCTTGTAGTCCATCATTCAACAAATATTTACTGAATGCCTAGCAGGGTTTCTAGCCCCAGGGATAAAGCAATTAATAAGGCTAAATCTCTTCCTTCCTGAAGGTTTTCTAACAATGAAAGAAAAAAGAAAAAAAAAAGGAAATAGAAAGGAAACAGAAAGAAGACAAAGGAATATGTATGCCAGGCAGTGATATGTACTAATGAGAGAAAAAAAAATAGCCAGGGCCTTTCAGCATTTTGCATTTAGGGTGACATTTAGGGCAGCAGCTATGGTTTATTTATCTCTAGCTCCGATACCTGTCATGTAATAGGCACTTAATATTTATTGAATGAATAAAAAAACTTTCAATAAATGTTTTTAGGTTGTGGATCATTTTCATTGTTCTCTGCTACTTTTTCTTGCTCATTGTTCATTCTTTCACAAAAGCACTTTTATATTTTAGAATTCTAAAAGCCAGGTTGGCTTATAGTTCGAGCACGCTTGTAATCCCAGGAGGATCGAAGGTTTGAGGCCAGCCTCAACAACTTGTGAGGCCTTCTGCAATTTAGTGAGACCCTGTTTCAAAATAAGAAATAAAACAGGGCTGAGGGTGTAGCTTGGAGGTAGAATGCCCCTGGGTTCAATCCCCAGTACCACAAAATAAATAAATAAATAAGAATTCTAAAGAACCTCCCATTTTAAAATCAGCAAAAGAAACAATTGACAAATTGGTTAACAAATGTATGAATCATATTCAACCTCCATCTTAATCAAACACAATTAAAGTAGAATAACAAAGGAGAGAATCCATATCTGAGATCCAATATATTTATGAGGTTTCGGGGGGGTACTGGGAGTTGAACTCAGGGGCATTCTCCCTCCAAGTTACACCCCAGTCTTTTTTTTTTTCTTCTTTTTTTTTTTTTTTTTTTTTTTGCGGTACTGGGGATTGAACCCAGGGGCATTCTACCTCAGAGCTACACCCCCAGTCCTATTTTTTATTTTTTATTTTGAAACAGGGTCTCACTAAGTTTCAGAGGCCCTCACTAAGTAGCTGAGGCTAGCTGTGAACCCGGATCCTCCTGTCTCAGCTTCCCAAGTACTGGGATTACAAACATGCATTTATTTTCTATTTGAAACAGAGTTTCACTAAACTGCTGAAAGTCTGGCTAAATTGCTGAGGCTGGCCTTAAATCTGTGATCCTATTGTCTCAGCCGCCCAAGTGCTGGAATTATAGGCATGCATCACAATGCCTGGTTACATTTATGAGACTTTAAAACATTAGAGTATAAAATGCAGACATAGAAACCAGTACTCTCGTGTAGAATGCTGAAGCGGGTGTCACTTGGAGTGAACGTTCCTAGTAGGCAGTTTAGCAGCATGCTATACAGTTTGGATGAAAAATGTCTCCTAAAGTTTCATGTGTAAGTGGTGTGGTCCCAACTGGGCATGGTGGTGCATGACTGTAATCCCAGTACTTGAGAGGCTGAGACAGGAAGATCACAGGTTCAAGGCTAGCCTTGTCAACTTAGCAAGACTCTCAGCAACCTAGTAAGAACCTGTTTCAAGACAAACAAACAAAATTTAGCCAGGCATGATGGCACATGCTTGTAATACCTTGGGAGGCTGAGACAGGAGGATTGCAGGTTCATGGCCAGCCTCCACTACTTAGTGAGGCCCTCCACAACTTAGTGAGACCCCATTTCCAAATAAAGAATAAAAAATAGGGCTGAGGGTGTAGCTCAGAGGTAGAATGCTCCTGGGTTCAATCACCAGCACTACACACAAAAAAATAAATTTAAATGAAATTTTAAAAAAGAGAGCCAGCCGTGGTGGTTCACGCTTATAATCCCAGTACTTGGGAGGCTGAGACCAGAGAGGATCAGGGTTCACAGCCAGGTCCTCTGCAACTTAAAAAAAAAAGAAAAAAAAAAACAACTTAGTGAGACTCTGTTTCAAAATAAAGAATAAAAGAAATAGGGTTGGGGGTTTAGCTCAGAGGTAGAATGTCCCTGAGTTCAATCCCCAGTACCGCAAAAAAAAAAAAAAAAGACATGGTCCCGAGTCCATGGCACTGCTGGTGGAAGGTGATGGAATGCTGGAACCTATAAGAGATGCAGCCTAGTGGCTATGAAGGAAACCGTTTGGTACTCCATGCTTTCCTGACTGCCATGATATGCTATACCACACATACCACACCCCGAACCAGAGACCTAAAATGAATGAGTCTGCCCTACCATGCACTGAAACCTCCAACACTATGAGCCAAAATAAAGCTGTTCGTCCTGAGACAGGATGACCACAGGTTTGAGACCAGCCTCAGCAATTTAGTGAGACCCTGTGTAGCTCGGAAGTAGAATACCCTTGGGTAATTCCCCATACCAAAAAACAATGCAGTTATGGGAGTTGAATCTAGTAAAACAGAGCAGTGAATGTGAACAGGGTTCCACTCTTTGTAAAATAGAAGAATACGTATACTTTATATATTAGAATAAGGGTCTGGAAATATAGACACCAGAATGATGTTAACAGTGGTCATTGCTCGAAGATGAGATCACAGCCTAATCTCTCTCTCTCCTTCCCTCTCTGTGTCTTTCTCTTTTTCCTTTCTTTTTCTGCATTTTAACCAAAAATGTATGTTTGTAAATTTTTTAAAAATAAGAATACATTCAAGCCGGGCGTGGTGGCGCACGTTTGTAATCCCAGCATTCGGGAGGCTGAGACCGGAGGATCCAGGTTCGAGGCCAGCCTCAGCTACCTAGTGAGGCACTCCACAACTTAGTGAGACTCGGTTTCAAAATAAAGAATAAAAAATAGGGCTAGGGGTGTAGCTCAGAGGTATAATGCCCCTGAGTTCAATCCCCAGTACTGCAAAAAAAAAAAAAAGAATGCATTCAACCTTAACAAAGCAAGATAATCTCCCAACATTCTTTGCAAATGATCTAAACTATTTCCCAAGCCTTCAGATTCAGAATCTTTTTTTAAAAAATACTGTCTTTGAGCCGGGCATGGTGGCTCATGCTTGTAATCCCAGCATTCGGGAGGCTGAGACCGGAGGATCCGGGTTCACAGCTAGCCTCAGCTACCTAGTGAGGCACTCCGCAACTTAGTGAGACTCGGTTTCAAAATAAAGAATTAAAAAATAGGGCTGGGGGTATAGCTCAGAGGTAGAATGCCCCTGAGTTCAATCCCTAATACAAAAAAAAAAAAAAAAAAAAAAATACTGCCTTCGAAGCCGGGCGTGGTGGCACACGCTTATAATCCCAGCATTTGGGAGGCTGAGACCGGAGGATCCGGGTTCCCAGCCAGCCTCAGCTACCTAGTGAGGCACTCCGCAACTTAGTGAGACCCTGTTTCAAAATAAAGAATAAAAAATAAGGCTGGGGGAGTAGCTCGGAGGTAGAATGCCCCTGAGTTCAATCCCCAGTACCGCAAAAAAAAAAAAAAAAAAAAAAACTGTCTTTGAGCCAGGCATGCTGACTTATACCTGTAATTCCAGTACTTGGGAGGCTGAAACTGGAGGACCATGGGTCTCAGGCCAGCCTTAACAACTCAGCAAGACCCTCAGTAACTTAGCAAGAACCTGTTTCAAATTTTTAAAAATTAGCCGCGTGGTGGCACACCCTTGTAATCCCAGCATTTGGGAGGCTGAGACCGGAGGATGCGGGTTCACGGCCAGCCTCAGCTACTTAGTGAGGACCTCTGCAACTTAGTGGGACTCGGTTTCAAAATAAAGAATAAAAAATAGGGCTGGGGGTATAGCTCGGAGGTAGAATGCCCCTGAGTTCAATCCCCAGTACCTAAAAAAAAAAAAAAAAAAAAAAAAAATTTTAATTTATAGGTACTTGGGAGTCTGAGATAAGAGGAAGGAAGGTTTGCAGCCAGCCTCAGCAACTTAGAGAGGCCCTCTGCAACTTAATGACACTCTGTTTCAAAATAAAAAGGGTGTAGGGGTGTAGTTCAAAGGTAAAATGTCCCTGGGTAATCCCCAGTACAAAAAAAAAAAAAAAAAAATCCAGCCCTTGAGCCAAGTAACTCCAGTAGATACAAGAGTGAGCTGGTTAGTTAGGTCAGTGATATTTCAATAGAAGGTTCCCAATTCTTTGACTTGGATCATAAGAATTCATTCCTTCTGCTATGACTCCTTAATTAATCCAAACTGATGATATGTCCAATTCCTTCCTATAAATATAGAAGCTGATTCTTTTTGTTTCTTTCTTTCTTTCTTTCTTTGCAGTATTGGGGATTGAAACCAGGGGCATTCTACCTCCAAGCTACCCCCCCAGCCCTATTTTTTATTCTTTTTTTTTTTTTTTTTTTTTTTGCGGTACTGGGGATTGAACTCAGGGGCATTCTACCTCCGAGCTATACCCCCAGCCCTATTTTTTTATTCTTTATTTTGAAACCGAGTCTCACTAAGTTGCGGAGGGCCTCACTAGGTAGCTGAGGCTGGTCGCGAACCCGGATCCTCCGGTCTCAGCCTCCCGAATGCTGAGATTACAAGCGTGCGCCACCACGCCCGGCTCTATTTTTTATTCTTTATTTTGAAACAGGGTCTCACTAAGTTGCAGAGGGCCTCACTAAGTAGCTGAGGCTGTCCTTGAACCCGGATCTCCTGTCTCAGCCTCCCAAGTACTGGGATTACAAGCGTACACCACCACACCCGACTTTAGATGCTCATTCTATAGACATAAAATTCCCACCCTATGCTGGGCATAATGGTGTACGCTTGTAATCCCAGTACTTCGGAGATGGAGACAGGAGGATTGGGTTCGCTGTTAGCCTCAGCTACTTAGTGAGGCCCTCTGCAACTTAGTGAGACCCTGTTTCAAAATAAAGATTAAAAAATAGGACTGGGAGTGTAGCTCGGAGGTAGAATGCCCCTGGGTTCAATCCCCAATCACACACACACACACACACACACACACACACACACACACACACACATTTCCATCCTACAATCTTTCCAACTTCAGATCTTTCAAACACCTCTTAACTGGCAGCACAATGATACTGGGGTGCCGAATGGTAGAATTCCCTGCAACATCAACTTTAGCTAGTCTGGAATGTAAGGGTTGCTTCTGTAAAAGTCACTTACTGACTAATAAATGGGAACAATATCCCAACCATTTGTAATTACAACTTAATAAGGTAATATTATGAGATCTCAGAGGGAATTTCACACTAGTTTTTGTAAATTTCTAGAGGACATGGCATTAGTATATGATAAAACATGATGTCTACTTTGAAAATTACAGGATGGTTTCATGCATTTCTCATGGAAAACATTTTCTGCTCAAAATTAGGAGACTGGACTGGGCATGGTGATGCATGCCTATAATCCCAGTACTTGGGAGGCTGAGACAGGAAGATCTCAGTTTTGAGGCCAGCCTCAGCAACTTAATGAGACCGTTTCAAAACAAAAAAAATAAAACAGGACTAGGGGGTGTAGCTCACAGGTAGAATACCCCTGGGTTTAATCCCCAGTACCGCAAAAATACTACTACTAATCTAATCCTAATCCTTATGAGGCTGGGTTTTATTCAGGTGTTCATAACACAGAGGCCAATTTTGACGCATAAATGTTGAGTTCTAGAAATGAAACATCCCAAGTGCCTTGTTAATCACAGCGGAATGTTCCTTCTATAAAAAGAAAGCAAAGTCAGGCGTGGTGGCGCACGGTTGTAATCCCAGCATTCGGGAGGCTGAGACCGGAGGATCCGGGTTCGCGGCCAGCCTCAGTTACCTAGTGAGGCACTCCGCAACTTAGTGAGACTCGGTTTCCAAATAAAGAATAAAAAATAGGGCTGAGGGTATAGCTCGGAGGTAGAATGCCCCTGAGTTCAATCCCCAGTACTGCAAAAAAAAAAAAAAAAGAAAGAAAAAAAGAAAGCAAGCATCCCTCTGGAGGGAGAGGCCAGGCAGAGAGAGGACATTCATCCACCCAAGTGCCCAGGAGGCAGGAAACACCCAGCAGAGGGGCCTTTCTCCACACATTTTGCTGTTTCAACGATTTCTCAAAGAGCCTGTGTTAACAGGATGGTTATTAAAACTCTGATTTAAAAGAAAAAAAAGCCAGCATGGTGGCACACGCTTGTAATCCCAGCATTTGGAAGGCTGAGACCGAAGGATCCGGGTTCGTGGCCAGCCTCAGCTACCTAGTGAGGCACTCCGCAACTTAGTGAGACCCTGTTTCAAAATAAAGAATAGAAAATAGGGCTGGGGGTATAGCTGGGAGGTAGAATGCCCCTGAGTTCAATCCCCAGTACCGCAAAAAAAAAAAAAAAAAAAAAAAAAAAGAATATGCCGGACGTGGTGGTGCATGCTTGTAATTGTACTTGGGAGGCTGAGACAGGAGGTTCCAGATTCGTGGTCAGCCTTAACTACTTAGTGAGGCCCTCTGCAACTTAGTAAGACCCTGTTTCAAAATAAAGAATAAAAAATAGGGCTGGGGGTGTAGCTCAGAGGTAGAATGCCCCTGGGTTCAATCCCCAGTACCAAAAAAAAAAAGAAAGGAAGGAAGGATATAAAACAGGGCTGGGGGTGTAGCTTGGACATAGAATGCCCATGGGTTCAATCCAGTACCTCAATAAATAAATAAATAAATAAATAAATAAATAAATAAATAAATAATACTAGAGGAGACAGGAGCCCAGACACAGAAAGAGTTAAGCAAAGGGCCACAAGACCCACCCTCCTTCTCAGGGCTCCGCCCTGCAGTGGGAACCCTGGATACCTCTGCAGGAGCTTCTCTACCTCTGCCCCTCCCCTTAGGAACTCAGCTGTTCATTCCTCTTGGCCCAATGGGCCCCATCACTACTGACTTTACTTCCCATCTCTGCGCCCTGGTTTCTTCATCTGTGCAATGAGCAGGTTGAACCAGACCTGCTCAATTATTGACAGTGCGCATGAGTCCAGGACTCATCCTGTCATCCAGCCAAGAATCCTCCCGGTGGGGCTGGGAGCCAGCCTCTCCTTGGCCAGTCTGCCAAACGTGCTGGACGGCCGGGTCAGCCCCCCCCTCGGTGGGTGAGGCTGGGTGACCAGGGATTTGTCTTATTCATGCCAGCATTCCTTTCTCTGCCCTAGGGAATTGCTGAACTTGCAGGAAGAACCACTTCAAGTGCGTTAACATCTGGTGTATTCATTTCCTGTAGCTGCTGTAGCAAATGACCACAAGCTTGTTGGCTTAAAATAATATGTATTTATTCTCTTACAGTTCTGGAGGTCAGAAATCCAAATAAGCCTTACAGAGCTCAAATCAAAGTGTTGGCAGGGCTGGTTCCCTCCAAAGGCTTGAGGGCAGACTCCATGCCCGGCTTTCCCTGCTTCTAGAGGCCGCTGGCTTGGCTCACGGTCGAATCACTCCAAGAGCAGTTCCCTGGTTGTTCTGCCTTCTCTGACTCTGATCCTCCTGCCTCCTCTTTTTTTCTTTCAGTACTGGGGATTGAACCCAGGGGCATTCTACCTCTGAGCTACACCCTCAGTCCTATTTTTTATTCTTTATTTTGAAACAGGGTCTCACCAAGTTGTGGAGTGCCTCACTAGGTAGCTAAGGCTGACCATGAATCTGGAACCTCCAGTCTCAGCCTCCCAAGTACTGGGATTACAAGCGTGTACCACCACACCCAGCTCCTTTTTTTTTTTTTTTTTTTTTTTTTATTATTTTGCAGCAGGATCTCACTGAGTTGCACAGGGCCTCACTAAGTTCCCGAGGCTGGCCATGAACCTGTGATCCTCCTGTCTCAGCCTCCCAAGTACTGGGATTATAAGCATGGGCCACCACACTCATCTTGAATGAGGGATTTAAGCTAATCTCTAGAAAGGTGAATTGATTCAGAGAAAAATTCAAAGATGTTGTGCAGAGCCGGCGTGATGGTGCATGCCTATAATTCTAGTACTTGGGAGGTTGAGTCAGTAGGATCGAAGGTTTAAGCCCAGCCTCAGCAATAGTTAGACCCTATTTCAAAATAAAAAAATAAAATAAAAAGGAGCTGGGCTGGGAGTGTAGCTCAGAGGTAGAATGCCCCTGGGTTCTATCCCTAGTACCACAAAAAAATAAAAATAAATTTAAAAAAAATAGGTCTAAGGGTGTAGCTCAGAGATAGAATTTCACTGGATTGAATTCCCAGTGTTACACATAAAAAAAAAAAATCCTTCATTTGCCTCATTCCAAACAATGATGTGGCCGCATGTGGTGGCACACGCTTGTAATCCCAGCATTTGGAAGGCTGAGACCTGAGGATCTGGGTTCGAGGCCAGCCTCAGCTACCTACTGAGGCACTCCACAACTTAGGGAGACCCTGTCTCAAAATAAAGAATAAAAAATAGGACTGATGGTATAGCTCGGAGGTAGAATACCCCTGAGTTCAATCCCCAGTACCGCAAAAAATAAATAAATAAATAAACAACGATGTATATGAAATTGATTGTGGTCATATTTGCTTAATATTTCATAAAAAAATACATAACAGCCAGGCATGGTGGAGCAAGCCTGTCATTCCAGTACTTGAGAGACTGAGACAGGAGGATCTCAAGTTCAAGGACAGCCTCAGCAACCTAGGGAGACCCTATTTCAAAACAAACAAAAAAGTCTGGAGATATAGCTTGGAAGTAGAATGCCCCTAGGTTCAATCTCCAGTACCAAAAAAATAAATAAATACATACATACAGACATAATGATTAAGATTTCAGATGTTAAACTGGGCATGGTGACATATACTTGTAATCCAAGTACTTGAGAGGCTGAGACAGGAGGATCCCAGGTTTGAATCCAGTCTCAAGAACTTCTCGAGGTTCTCAGCAACCTAATGAGACCCTGTTTCCAAATAAGAAATAAAATCTGGCTAGGAGTGTAGCTTGGAGTTAGAATGCCTCTGGATTTAATACCCAGTACCAAAAAAAAAAGATTTCAAATGTTTATCTCTGTATATACCTAAATCACTTTGTGTGGCAGCCAGCAGGACACAGACCATCCTATGGGGAACAGCCTTCCGATTTTCCAGAACAGGGCAACTTGTCCAAGAACCCACACCCTCAAAACTTCAGTGACACCCACGACTTATTCCTTCTGTCTCCATGCTCATTAATCACAACTTGAAAGGACGTCAGCTTTTTCTTAATGGCATCCCTAACACTGATGATTCATACCGTCTTACTTCCCTTTCTGTTACACACATACCAAGAGTCTCCTTTTGTTTGTTTGTTTGTTTGTTTGCGGTACTGGGGATTGAGCTCAGGGGCATTCTACCTCCGAGCTACACCCCTAGTCCTATTTTTTCATTCTTTATTTTGAAACAGGGTCTCACTAACTTGTGGAGGGCCTCACTAAGTAGCTGAGGCTGGCCACGAACCCAGATCCTCCAGTCTCAGCCTCCCAAGTACTGGGATTACAGGTGTGTGCCATCACGCCCAGCACGAGTCTCGTTTTATATTTGGAAAGTGGAGTTTCCTATTGCTTCCCAAATATTCGTGCATCTGGCTTATCTGTGTTCAACAGTAGCCTGTTTACTTGACCCACAATTGGACAGGGGCCAGGCCCTGGAGGAAAACGAACTGAAAAGGAAGGTCAGCAACCAGCAATGACTTTGTACCATAACCCCTTGGCATCTGTTCCAGCAGCAGATTGAACTTTGAAACCACTTTTGAGAAGACAGAGCTCTTTCTATACAGCGTGGGATGACATCATTATCTTCTTCTTACTTAACACTCGGCATGCAATAAAAATAGCTGTCATTGATTGGATGCTTCGTATGGGACGGCCCTGCGATACTGCTTTACAAACATCCTTTCACAACAACCCTATGAGAGCACGCTTAGTGTCTCCGCTTTCCAGATGAGAAAACCCAGTGTCAGAGAGATTGAGCAACTCGTCCAGGGTCACACAGCTAGAGCCGCAGACGTTGGAGAGGACTTGGAAATCATCTGATGAATGAGAAATTGAGATGTCGAGCAACCTGCCCACATTAGGGGAAGACAGAATTCAGATCATCAACTCTCAGACCAATGTCTTCCTTCAGATTTTTTTTCTCTTTTAAGCTATTGTTTCTTGGCTGATTTCTTCAGATGCCTGCTAACCTACTTCTCTTTTCTTGTCATTCCATATGGCACTCCTTCCTGGGGGCTTCTGCCCCTTATCATTGTCATCCTATGGGAGAGCAGTGGAGGTGCCTCTGACATAGTAAAAATCATGGAAAGTAGCCGGGTGTGGTGGTGCATGCTTGTAATCCCAGTACTTGAGAGGCTGAGACTGGAGGATCTGGGTTCATGGCCAGCCTCAGCTACCTAGTGAGGCACTCTGCAAGTTAGTGAGACCCTGTTTCAAAATAAAGAATAAAAAGTAGGGCTGGGAGTATAGCTCGGAGGTAGAATGCCCCTGAGTTCAATCCCCAGTACCGCAAAAAACAAACAAACAAACAAACAAACATGGAAAGTGCTAGAAAATCTCCATGAGTCTATACTCATTAACGGGGAATTAGTAATCATTTAACCAGAAAAGGATTAAACTTTACCTTTCTTCTCTCCCCTTCCCTCACTTCCCAAAAAAATTGCTGAGCAGACACTTCATGGAAACAAGATTAGATGGCATCCTGATCAAAAGAGGAACTTGTTAGCCGGGTTGGTGGTGCACAACTGTAAACCCAGTACTTGGGAGGCTGAGATAGGAGGATCGAAGGTTCAAGGATAGTCTCAGTAACTTAGTGAGGCTTTCTGCAATTTAACAAGACCCTGTTTCCAAAGGGGTATAGCTTGGAGGTAGAAGGTCCCTGAATTCCATCCCCAGTACCACCAAATTAAAAATGGGGGAGGGAACTTGTTAATGAAAAAAAATTGTTTTTGTACTGAGGGTTGAACCCAGAGGTGTGCTACCACTGAGCCACATACACAGACTTTTTTTTTCTTTTTTCCATTGGTGGAACTCAGGGCATTCTATCTCTGAACTACACCCCAGCTCTATTTTTTATTCTTTATTTTGAAACAGGATCTCACTAAGTTGCAGAAGGCTTCACTAGGTAGCTGAGGTATAGTTCGGTTCCACCAATGCCAGTTCCACTAAATAAATAAATAAATAAATACCCACAGAAAAAAGAGTGAATGGATGGATATATTTGTAAGTGGCTTATCTTTGGGTGTTTATTATAATAGAAATCAATTGTAAGGCCTAACCCCCCCCCAATCGATAGGAAATTGCCCTAATAAATAATAGTATATCCACAGCTATTAAGAAGGACAGATAAATAATTGTAAATTAACATACAATGGCTCACGTTACAGGACATAAGCAGAAATTGACATAAAAATATTTTTGTAAGCTAGGCATGGTGGCACATACCTATAATTCCTGTATTTGGGAGGCTGAGACAAGAGGATCACAGATTCAAGACCAGCCTCAGCATCTTAGCGAGACTCTTAGCAACGTAGCAAGACACTGTTTCAAAAGTAAAAAAATAGCCGAGCATGGTGGTGCACCCTTCTAATCCCAGTACTTGGGAGGCTAAGACAGGAGGATTCCAGGTTCCCAACCAGCCTCAGCTACTTAGTGAGGCCGTCCGCAACTTAGTGAGACCCTGTTTCAAAATAAAGAATAAAAATTAGGGCTGGGGATGTAGCTCAGAGGTAGAATACCCCTGGGTTCCATTCCCAGTATCACACACACACACACACACACACACACACACACACACACACACACACACAGAATAGGGCTGAGGTATACTAGCTCAGAGGTAGTATGCCCATGGGTTCAATCCCCAGTACCACAAAAATAAATAAATAAATAAATAAATAAATAAATAAATAAATAAATAAATAAATAAATCTGGGCATGGTGGAGCATGCTTGTAATCCCAGTACTTGGGAAGCTAAGATAGGAGGATCACAGGTTCAAGGACAGCATCAGCAAATAGTGAGACTCTCATCAACCTAGTGAGACCCTGTTTCCAAATAAATAAAATTGGGCTGGGAATGTAGCTCTAAGGTAGAATGCCTCTGGGTTCAATCCCCAGTACCACAAAATAAATAAATAAATAAACAAACAAACAAACAAATAAAAGGGGAGCCGGGCATGGTGGCACACGTTTGTAATTCCAGTACTTGGGAGGATGAGACAGGAGGATCACAGGTTCGTGGCCAGCCTCAGCTACTTAGTGAGGCTCTCTGCAATTTAGTGAGACCCTGTTTCAAATTAACAAGTAAAAGCCGGGGGTGGTGGCACATGCTTGTAATCCCAGCATTTGGGAGGCTGAGACCGAAGGATCCTGGTTCACAGCCAGCCTCAGCTACCTAGTGAGGCACTCTGCAACTTAGTGAGACCCTGTTTCAAAATAAAGAAGAAAAAGTAAGCCGGTCGTGGTGGCGCACGCTTGTAATCCCAGCATTCAGGAGGCTGAGACCGGAGGATCCGGGTTCTCGGCCAGCCTCAGCTACTTAGTGAGGCACTCCGCAACTTAGTGAGACCCGGTTTCAAAATAAAGAATAAAAAATAGGGCTGGGGGTATAGCTTGGAGGTAGAATGCCCCTGAGTTCAATCCCCAGTACCGAAAAAACAAAAACAAAAACAAAATAACGAGTAAAAATAAGGCTGGGAGCTGGGCATGGTGGTGCATGCTTGTAATCTCAGTACATGGGAGGCTGAGACTAGAGGTTCCAGATTCATGGCCAGCCTCAGCTACTTAGAGAGGCCCTCTGCAACTTAGTAAGACCCTGTTTCAAAATAAATAATAAAAAATAGGACTGGGGGTGTAGCTCAGAGGTAGAATGCCCCCAAGTTCAATCCCCAGTACCAAAAAAAAAAGAAAAGAAAATTAAATAAAAGCAGCCCAAATCCTAAGAATACAATCTTTGTGTGTGTGTGTGTGTGGAACCCAGGAGCATTCCACCTCTGAGTTACATCCCCTAAGCCCCCCCCCGCCCCCGGCACCCGCCTGCAGCCCTATTTTGTTTGTTTGTTTGTTAGTTTTTTTGTTTTGTGGAAGGAGCCAGAACTTAATCACCAGTCCTTCACTTGTCAACTTGGGCTGACTTCAGGGTATCACAGCCATCAGTTTCAAAGAAACCCGTCTGAGCCTAAGGAGCTCCCTCTGCAACCCAGAGAGATGCTACCTGGGCAGTTCAGGAAAGAAAACCACAGCAACCAAGCTGGGGGTGTGGCTCGGTGGTAGAGCACTTGCCTAGTACAGGTGAGGTCCTGGGTTCCATCCCCAGCACTGCAACAAGGGCAGACAATGTAGTTTTGGGAAGCCACTGAAGCAAACCCCTAGTGTCACCCGCCTCAGGGACACAGCCAACTTCACAAACTGACCTCAGGCTTCGGCGATCCCCACACCACACAGAAAGAGATGGTCCTCAGACACCAGGAGCCCCCGACTCTGGCACCCCCGGCCCCCGTCCCGGGGGAATCTCACCCCATGCAGACCTTCTCCAATCAGTCCCAGCCCACCCCGACTCCCAGAGTCCCCAGGCACCTGGTCCTGGGTCTAGGCTGATGTGGTCCACAGCGGCCCACGAGGGCCTAGGCCGAGCCAGCCAAAGCAACACAGAAGTCAACAGGAAGGGTGACACTCACTGTCCCACAAAAGAGACTCGAGGGCCGGAAGCGTCCAGAGCCTGGAAGGCTGGGGCCTGCTGTGTAGACGGGAGGCAACCCTTCCAGCCTCCTTGCTCAGCAGGCATTGGGAAAGGCTCAGTCCTGGGGCAAGGGAGAAAGAAATGCCAGGCCTGGCTCCCCAGCCGGGCTTCAGAACCCCCGCCTCCACCGCCGGCTGGTAAGCCAGGACGGCTCGGGCCTCTCCTCCAGTCTCCTCCCTGTGGCCCTGTAGTTGGAGGGAACAGTCAAGGGGAAGAACCATCGCACTGCATAAGGAAGGATGAGTAGGTGTCCATGTTGGTTTGTTTTGTTTTGGGGGGGCTTGTTGTTGTTGTTGTTGTTATTAGGAAATGAACCCAGGGACAGTCTACCTCTGAGCCACAATCCCCCTTCCCAAATCTTTTTACTTTCTTTTATTTATTTATTTATTTATTTATTTATTTATTTATTTATTTATTTTTGTTTTGTTTTGTTTTGTGGTACTGGGGATTGAACTCAGGGGCATTCTACCTCCGAGCTATACCCCCAGCCCTATTTTTTATTCTTTATTTTGAAACCGAGTCTCACTAAGTTGCAGAGTGCCTCACTAGGTAGCTGAGGCTGGCCTCGAACCCGGATCCTCCGGTCTCAGCCTCTCGAATGCTGGGATTACAAGCGTGCACCACCACGCCCGGCTTATTTTTTATTTATTTTATCTACTTATTTATTTATTTTTTTGGTACTGGGTATTGACCTCAGGGGCATTCTACCTCCGAGCTACACCCCCAGCCCTATTTTTTATTCTTTATTTTGAAACAGGGTCTCACTAAGTTGCGGAGAACCTTACTAAGTAGCTGAGGCTGGCCACAAAGCCGGATCCTCCAGTCTCAGCCTCCCAAGTACTGGGATTACAAGTGTGTGCCACCACGCCTGGCTTGCCCCAAATCTTTATTTTTATTTTGAAACATGGTCACCAGGCACAGTGGCCCCAGTACTTGGAAGCTGAAACAGGAGAATCGCTGGTTCCAGGCAGGGCACACTAACTTAGATGTTGGGGTCTTAGCTGGGCCCGGCTAGACCTCGCCTTAAGATGGCGCCTGGCAGAGTGCCAGGAGCGGCTGCAGGTGGTAACATCCTAGGGCTGCGCCACGCCAGAACGCATCCACCAGCACGCCCGGCCCGTGGCCTGCCCAGATGAGGGCTGTATGCAGGAACCTCGTGGTTCAAGCCCTGTGTGGCTTTAAGAGCCTCCACCTCTCACCCTAGATGGATGGTTGGGGAGGAAGGATGGTTGGAGATTGCGAGGAACGGCTACAGAGAACGAGAGTGGGGTAAGAGAGACGATTGCGGCCAGAGAGACGGTTACCATCAGGGCTAAGAGAACTGTTACTGTTACTGTCACTGTTATTGCTTGGGTAACATCCTCAGTCCCAGAGAGAGAAGGAGAGGTATAATAAAGAGAAGTTTGAACCAGCAACATATGGTTATCGTCTCCATTGGAGCCTCACGGTTGAGGGTCTGGCGCAGGAGACGATACTTAGAGACCCTGTTTAAAAGCTAAAAAAATAAGCTGAGCCAGGTATGTTGATAGACACCTGTAATCCCAGTACTTGGGAGGCTGAGACAGGAGGAGCACAGGTTCAAGGCCAGTCTCAGCAATTTATCGAGACCCTGTTTCCAAATAAAAAATAAAAGGGCTGGGGATGTGGCTCAGAGGTAGAATGCCCCCAAGTTTAATACTCAGTACCACAAAGAAGAAAAAAAAAGTTAAAAATTAAAATAAAATAGGGCTAGCCGGGTGTGGTGGTGCAAGTAATACCAGTACTTGGAAGGCTGAGCTCCGAAGATCTGGGTTCCCATCCAGCCTCAGCAACTTAGTGAGGCCCTCCGCAACTTAGTGAGACTCCGTTTCAAAATAAAGAATTAAAAAAAAAAAAAAAGGGGGATGGAGGTGTAGCTCAGAGGTAAAATGCCCCTGGGTTCAATCTCCAGTACAGCAAAATAAATAAATAAATAAACAAACAAACAAATAAATAAGTCTGCCAGCCAGGGGTGGTGGTGCACGCCTGTAATCCCTGTACTTGAGAGGCTGAGACAGGAGGATCGCAGGTTTGAGGACAGCCTCAACAAGCAGTGAGACTCTCTTCAACCTAGTGGGACCCTGTTTCTAAATAAGAAATAAAATTGGGCTGGGGGTATGTAGCTCAAAGGTAGAATGCCTCTGGATTTAATCCCCAGTGCCACCAAAAAAAAAAAAAAAAAAAAAAAAAGTCTGGTGGTATAGACAGAGTAAAAATAGAATGCTTCTGGATTCAATCCACAGTACCACAAAAGAAAACAGGGTCTCACAAAGTTCCTGAGGGTCTGGTTAAGTCACTGAAGCTGGCTCCAAACCTGCAATCCTCCTGTTCCAGCCTCCCAACTACTAGGATTACAGGCATGTGCCAGTGTTGTTCTCTAACACAGAACCACTAACATGCTCTACCTAAGGGAACAACCCAGGGCTACCAGCCACTCAGGGGTAGAACACTCACCTGGCAAGTGTAAGGCCCTGGGTTTGCTCTCCAGCATTGCAGTGGAAAAAGCAAGAGGTAATAAACTTCAAATGACCTTGACCTGCCAGTTGTAGTGGTGAGAGCTCACACAAGCTGCCTTGCCTCTTCTAGTCTTTTCTTGGTTTATAAAGGGAGGTAATGCCAGCATTGACCACATGATGTTGTTTACATCTTCGATGAGAAAACACAAGAGTCCAACGAGCTCCTGTAGCTGTTAGTTCTCTTTCCGGCCCACTCCTGAAATCTTTATCAGATCAGAGCCACCCTGAACCCTTCTTGCCTCCATGGTGGCTGTAGTTCTCAAGTGTCAATCTTGCCAAACAGAAGAGGAACCACCTGTAAAAACAGCTACTGATAACAAATATGAAAGCAATTGGCTAATCATGTTTATGCCATAAGTGTCTATTGAAAGAAAACAAAAATAACCCCTGTCTGCAGTTAAAATATGAAAAGAGTCAAGCAGAGGCTGAGACAGGAGGATCGCAGGTTTGAGGCTAGCCTTAGCAACTCAGTGATAACCTCAGCAATTTAGTGAAACTTTGTTTCAGAATAAAAAATAAGAGCCAAGAGCAGTGGCACACACTTGTAATCCCAGTATATGGGAGGCTGAGAGAGGAGGATCACAGATTCGAGGTCAGCCACAACAATTTAGCAAGACTCTATAACTTAGCAAAAGCCTGTTTCAAAATAAAAAATGAAGCCGGGCCTGGTGGCGCATGCTTGTAGTCCCAATACTTGGGAGGCTGAGAACTGAAGATGGATCAAAGACCTGGAAGTCAGGCCAGAGACCTTGCAGCTACTTGAATGGGGCATAGGCCCAACACTTCAACACACAGGCACAGGTAAAAACTTTCTCAACAAGACCCCAAAAGCACAAGCAACTCAAAGGAAGATCAATACATGGGACTGCATTAAACTGAAGAGCTTCTGTGCAGCAAAGGAAACTATCAAGAGCCTCAACAGAGAGCCCACAGAGTGGGAGAAAATTTTTGCCAGCTACTCCTCCGTTAGAGGACTAATATCTAGAGTATATAGAGAACTCAAACTCACAGCTAAGAAAACAACCCAATCAAAAAACGGGCAAAAGATCTAAACACTTCACAGAAGAAGAAATACAAATGGCCAATAAATGTATGAGGAAATGTTCAACATCATTAGCAATCAGAGAGATGCAAATCAAAACTACCTTGAGATTTCACCTAACCCCAATCAGAATGGCAATCATCAAGAACACAAACAACAACAAATGCTGGAGAGGGTGTGGAGAAGTGGGAACCCTAATACATTGTTGGTGAGATTGCAAATTAGTGCAACCACTTTGGAAAACAGTATAGAGGGTCCTCAGACAAATGGGAATGAACCTACCATATGATCCAGCAATACAACTTCTGAGTATCTACCCAAAAGAATGGAAACCAAACTACCAGACTGATGCGTGCGTATCTGTGTTTATAGCTGCACAATTCACAATTGCCAAACTCTGGAACCAGCCAAGATGTCCATCAACAGATGAATGGATTACAAAACTATGGGATATGTACACAATGGAATTTTACTCAGCCATAAAGAACAGAATCATGTCATTTGCAGGGAAATGGATGGAACTGGAAAACATTATGTTAAGTGAGATTAGTCAGTCACAAAAAGTAAAAAATTGTATACTCTCCTTAATACATGGATGCTAGGGAGAAAATGGGACATCAGATGAAGAAGGAGAAACCTTAGATGAGCAAAGAAGTTGACTTAACTGAAGGTGATGGGGGAGACACCCTAATGCACATGATGTTCTTTTACAAACATATCAAAATCAATCACTAAACTGAACCTGGGAAGGAGGGAGGGTGAGGGAGTGGGCCAGGAATTGGGGAAAGGTTAAATGAGAGATATGTGCATGTATGCCTTTACCAGCTTGCACCTAACAAAAATGTATGATTGCAATGCACCAATAAAAAAAAAATAAAGAATAGCCAGGCGTGGTGGTGCATGCTTGTAATCCTAGTACTTGGGAGGCTGTGACAGGAGGATTGCAGGTTTACAGCCAGCCTCAGCTACTTAGTGAGGACCTCGGCAACTTAGTGAGACCCTGTTTCAAAATAAAGAATAAAATAGAGCTAGGGGTGTAGCTCAGAGGTAGAGTACCCCTAAGTTCAATCCCTAGTACTGAAAAAGAAAGAAAGAATAAAAAAAAAAATAGGGCTTGGGATGTGGCTTGGAGGTAGAATGCCCCTGGATTCAATTCCCAGCACCACAAAAATAAAAATAAAAAAATAAAAAGGGCTGGGGATGTAGCTCAGTGGTAGAAAGCCCTTGAGTTGAATCCCCAGCATCCCCCAGAATCTCGGGCCCCACCCAAGTCCTACAGAATCAGAATTTGCATTTTCACAAAAAGAACCAGGTAATTGGAATGCTCATCAAAGTTTGAGACACACTGGGGTAAACTGAATTGAATGGTTGGTGCCATGCAAGCAGAGGGAAACAAAAACCCCACAGGGTTCTTGCAGGTGGCCAGAGCCAAAAAATTAAGGCAAGAAGGCTCCCCCCGACCACACTTGGTTTCCGCTTCCAGACATTCAAGCAAGATCTGGGACCCGGGAGACCAGAGAGCAACGGGACGTCTTTAGAGCGTCACCTGCTGGTCTTAGTTAGGGATGCATCATGCGCTTCTGCTCCAGGTGGCGCGTCCCAGAGAGGCATCTTGGTCAAGAATCTCTTGGTTCTTCCTGGCCTGATTTATTTTTGCTCCGTCAAATTCACCATTCACTTCTCCTGTCACTGGTTCAGGCAAATCTTTACTCTCTAAATGACAATAATGCAGCGCCCCATGTTTGCTTGTCCCCTTGCCCTTCTCCTCCATTCCGTTCAATTTGTCAAGCATTTGGTCAGTGCAAAGCATTCAAATTCATCCGAGCCGCCCGTGGTGGCGCACACCTGCAATCCCCGTACTCGGGAGGCTGAGACAGGAGGATCGCAGGGTCACCACCAGCCCCAGCAATTTAGCCAGACTCTCAGCAACCTAGCGAGACCCTGTTTCAAAAAAAGAAAAAAACAGGTAAGCCGGGCGTGGTGGCTCACGCTTGTAATCCCAGTACTTGGGAGGCTGAGACCGGAGGATCCGGGTTCGCAGCCAGCCTCAGCTACTTAGTGAGGCCCTCTGCAACTTTGTGAGATCCTGTTTCAAAATAAAGAATAAAAAAAAAAAATGGGACTGGGGGCGTAGCCCAGAGTTAGAATGCCCCGGGTTCAATCCCCAGTACCACAAAAAAGAAAAAGAAAAACAGACCTGTAGGTTTAGCTCGGAGGTACCTGGATTCAGTCCCCATTACCAAAACGATTTCAACGGAGCTGGGCTCAATGGGTGCACCTGTATCCCCAGCGCTCACGAGGCTGCAGCGGAGGATCCCCTGAACCAGGTGGCGAGAGTCTCACTCGAAGGGAGACTGCCACAGAACGTTCCTCTCATGAGCACCAAAGTGAGCAGTCAGTATGCAAACCAGGCCTTCGTGTTCTTACTACTAAGGGGAAGGCATGAAGGTTTGAAACTGGTCCCCTTAAGAAAGCACTTGCAACATCCACGTGGACATATTTCCATTTAATCTATATTTATATCCACCTAAAATCAATAAGGAAAGCAGTCACATGGAAAATTGTAGCAAAATGCCGGGCGTGGTGGCGCACGCTTGTAATCCCAGCATTCGGGAGGCTGAGACCGGAGGATCCGGGTTCGCGGCCAGCCTCAGCTACTTAGTGAGGCACTCGGCAACTTAGTGAGACTCGGTTTCAAAATAAAGAATAAAAAATAGGGCTGGGGGTATAGCTTGGAGGTGGAATGCCCCTGAGTTCAATCCCCAGTACTGC
>PVLC010012123.1:0-45190 GCA_004027655.1 Graphiurus murinus | reverse complement strand
TTTTTTTTTTTTTTTTTTTTTTTTTTTTTTTTTTTTTTTTTTTTTTTTTTTTTTTTTTTTTTTTTTTTTTTTTTTTTTTTTTTTTTTTTTTTTTTTTTTTTTTTTTTTTTTTTTTTTTTTTTTTTTACTTTCACTATACTTTTATTAGTGCACTATGATCAGACATCGTAATGAAGTTCAGAGTGATAGGGACATACTTGTATATGGCACTTGATAATCTTCCTCAGGCTCCCACCCCACCTTTCCCCATATATGATATTGAGATTGGCATTGATAATTTCATATATGAACAGAGTCAATGGAAGTGTTTCCTTCATCAAGCCTTTACTCCCACCTCCCCTGGACCATTGCTCCATTGGGGTTTCTCTTCCTTTAGCTAGAGTCCCTTTTGTATCCCAATTTCTCCTTAGCTTCCACACATGAGAGAAAACATGACCCTTTACTTTCTGTGACTGGCTAATCTCACTTTGCATAATGTTCTCTAGTTCCATCCATTTTCCTACAAATGGCATAATTTTGTTCTTCTTATGGCTGAGTAAAATTCTATTTTATGCATATCCCGCAATTCCATAATACATTCATCTGTTGACAGATACCTAAGCCATAATTTGACTATTGTGAATTGTGCTGCCATAAATGTGAACATGCATGTATCCCTATAATATTCTGATTTAAACTCCTTTGGAAAGATACCCAAGAGTGGTATAGCTGGGTCATATGATGGCTCTATTCCAAGTCTTCTGAGGAATCTCCACACTCATCTCCATAGTGGCTGCACTAATTTGCAATCCCACCAAAAATGTGTAAGAGACCCTATTTCCCCACATCCTCTCCAGCATTTATTATTGTTTGTATTCTTAATGATTATCATTCTAATTGGGGTTAGATGGAATCTCAATGTAGTTTTGATTGATTTACATGTCATTGATTGTTAATGATGTTCAACATTTTTCATATATTTATTGGCCATTTGTGTTTCTTCTTTTATGAAGTGTCTTGTTCAATTGCCCATTTTTTGATTGGGCTTTTTTTTTTTAGTGTCAAGATATTTTTTGTGGGTGTGATACTGGGGATTGAACCCTGAGGTATTCTACCTCTGAGATACACTTCCAGCCCTATTTTTCATTTTTTACTTTGAAACAGAATCTCACTAAGTTGTGGAAAGTCTCTTGAGGTTACTAAGGCTGGCTGTAAACCTGGTATCCTCATATCTGAGCCTCCCAAATACTGGGATTACAGGTGTGTACCACCACACCTGGCTAGTGTTTCAAGTTCATTGTATATTTTAGATATTAATCCTCTATCAGAGTAGTGGCTGTCAAATATCTTCTCTGATTGTATACATTCTATAGGCTCTCTCTTTAGACTCTTGATGGCTTCCTTTGCTACACAGAAGCTTTTTTAATGCTTCTAATGCCATGCCATTTATTAATTCTCATTTTAATTTCCTGAGCTTTGGAGGTCCTATTGAGGACATTTCTACCAGAGCCTTTATGTTGGAGCATAAATTCTATGCCCTCTTCTAGTAATTGCAAAGTCTCTGGTCTAATTCCAGGTCTTTGATCAATCTTTTTTGGTGAGGATAGGGAGGAAAACTGGGGATTGGACCCAGGGGTGGGGATAGGGAGAAAAACTGGGGATTGGACCCAGGGGTATCCTACCTCTGAGCTATACCCCCAGCCCTTTTTATTTTTTGTGTTGAAACAGGGTCTCACTAGGTTACTGAAAGTCTCACCACATTGCTCTTCTCGAAACTATGATCCTCCTGTCTCAGCTTCCCCAGTACTGGGATTACAGGCATGCACTACCACACCAAGTTCTTTGATTTACCTTGAGTTGACTCTTGTACAGGGTGAGAGGCTGGGATTTAATTCCATGTTTCTACAAATGAATAACCAGGTTTCCTAACACCATTGTTGAAAAGGCTGTCTTTTCTCCAGCTTATGTTTTGACACCTTTGTAAAAACAATCAACTGGCCATAATTGTGTAGATTTGTTTCTGTATCTTCTATTCTGTTCCATTGGTCTAAGTGTCTGTTTTGGTGCCAATAGCATGCAGTTCTTATTGCTATAGCTCTGTAGTATAATTTATAATTTAATTTTATCACCATAGCTCTGTAGTATAATTTGAAATGACAATTTAACTCTAATTCTGTTCATATTTCATGGCATAGTTACAGTAATAATTTGTGAATAAGTATATACTTATTCACAGGATGAAAGAAATCATTCAATGTCACTTAATTTTGTAAACTCTAGAACTCTAGAATTTTAAGATTCTATTATCTTACAATCTTATTAGGTTCTCCTTCAATTAATTTTTAAAGTATCATCAACAAGCTGATTTTCAAAAAGGATGTGATTGGCCCAAATTAGATTCATTTATTTTCCCAGTTTCTGGAATGTCTACCCAAAAAAGGATTCTCCAAATGACCGTTGGTTATATCTGTTACTCTTTTATTAAAGACACCATCTGCTACTCAGTCAATTTAGTTAGAAAAGGTAAAGACTGAAATATTGTTAAATGCTTTTGTCAAAAACTTGAGTAGCAGGGCGTGGTGGCGCACGCTTGTAATCCCAGCATTCGGGTGGCTGAGACCGGAGGATCCGGGTTCGCGGCCAGCCTCAGCTACCTAGTGAGGCACTCCGCAACTTAGTGAGACTCAGTTTCAAAATAAAGAATAAAAAATACGGCTGGGGTATAGCTCAGAGGTAGAATGCCCCTGAGTTCAATCCCCAGTACCGCAAACAAACAAACAAACAAAAAAACTTGAGTTGCATCTGGGTGTAGTGGTGCATGCCTGTACTGGAAAGTACTTGGGAGACTGTGACAAGAGGATTGCAGGTTCAAGGCTAGCCTCAGCAAATTGGTGAGGCTGTCAGTAACTTAGCAAGACCCTGTTTCCAAATAAAAAATAAAATGGAGCTTGGAGACAGAATGCCCCTGGGTTTGATGCCCACAAACAAAACTTGAGTTGCAATTTTTCACTCATTTATGGCACTCAATTAGCAAAATGACCAACTTCTAACCAAATTTGGCAAGCCAATCAGCCAAGTCAGGTTTACTCTCTGGCAGAAAATCTTATCTTCATATGTTTTAAATTAAAATCATGTATATTAATATGTTGCTGGGACAACCATCTCACTCCTGAACTCTTTTAAGATAATTACACAGATAAGACATAGAACTTTGACTTGCTTTCTTATCTGATGACATAAAGGACTTTGCCACCAATATTTTGTACAGGCTTTTTGCTCTGCTTTCATGGGTGTCTCCCTAGAACCCACACATTATTTGGCATCAATTGGGAAATAAAAGAGACAAGGATTTAAAAATGATTACCAGTTCTGTCTTCCTATTCAATAGCAAGTCTTATTGCCAAATGTAGCAATATGGGCTGAAATGCTAATCTCTGACTGTGTTTCCATATTTTACTCTTAAAACAGTTATAAAACAGAAGGCAGAAAACCTTCCAAAACATCATGGCAGGTGGAAGCTTCACAAAGGACATGATCACATTAGCCTTTCCTTTGTTTTCCAGAGGTTTTCATATCCAGAGTCCATGTAAGAGTCACAGTGAGGAAGAGACCTATCAGTGGCATGCTATTGGTACGTCTTTTGAAACATAGGAGAGCAGCCATGAAAGGAAAGATGTGCGCACATCCAGTTTTTATTGTTGTTGTTGTTTGTTTGTTTGTTGCGGTACTGGGATTGAACTCAGGGGCATTCTACCTCCGAGCTATACCCCCAGCCCTATTTTTTTATTCTTTATTTTGAAACAGGGTCTCACTAAGTTGCAGAGGGCCTCACTAAGTAGCTGAGGCTGGCCATGAACCCGGATCCTCCAGTCTCAGCCTCCCAAATGCTGGGATTACAAGCATGCGCCACCACATCCAGCTCGCACATCCAGTTTGATGACTATGGGTAGAAGTACCAGGCTTACTCTGGGTTGAATTCATATCCCTCCCACACTGGCCCTTCATGGTCCCTTTCACCTAAAGCTTCCTTGCTTGGCCTGATTGAGTCTCTCCTGTTGGCTGGGTACAGTCAGTCAGAGGACAATCCAAATGGAAGGGACAGTCCCAATCACAGGATCCAGTGCATGGGGTGTTAAAAGCAAGCAATGAAGATCTCTGTGTCTGTGTACTGAAGGTGATAGGTGAGGTCCTGGAGCCCACAAGTGTGTAAAGACAGGGTTTGCAGCGAAAGGGCTCTGTGAAAATCCAGGGCAAAGTACCAAGGGGGATTGACATGTGAAAGCTGAGCAGAGAATCCACACTGTCTGTGATGCCAGGGGACTTTCTGTAAATCTAGAATGTCCTTATGACAATTATTATAAAAGAAATAGTAATGAAACAGCCAGCATTAATTGTCTTTACGTTTCCCATAGTAGAAACGTGACTCAAGGTATATCATTGGTTAAGACTACCATTTCCCTTGCAATCATACTTTCCAAGTCTTTGTCTAGTACAAAGTCACCAAAGAAATTTAGCAATTATCCTAAAACCTGGGCTAGAAAATCTTAGAGAATTCATCTGTGAAGATTCATGTCCAAAGAACAGTCTCATGAGGAAAGAGAAATCTATGCTGAATTCTTACTACTAAATGAAAAAAAAAATCATGTGCATGAATATTCCATTGAAATTAGAATATGAAAACAACAAAAGAAACACCTAAATGTCCAAATATATCTAAAGGGCTAACTAAATTACGATAAGTAAAGTGAGTGTGATCTATGATCATAGGGTAGAATTAAGGTTCATTACATTTGTGGGAACCTGAGATAAATTTGTGGCAAGAAGCCCTCAAGGTAAAGAGTTTACTTGATGATAATATAAACAATACTTAGCCAACATTGAGATATTCATGTTGCTGCAGATTCTGTGTTAAGTTCTTACTCGTTTACTCCTTATAGTAACCCCATGAAATAGAAGCAGGTACTGTCAAGAGCCCCATTTTACAGATGAGGAAACACAGGCTCAGGGAGATGGGGTAACTTGACAAAGGATATCTATCTAGTCAGTGGTAGAGCAAGACGTTGAGTCTGGTTGGAGCCCATACTGTGCAAACTGCCCTAGCAGGTTCTGGTCAACATCTATACAGGATATTTTTCCCATCTAAAACCTTGTGTGTGCATATTGTTTGTTTTGGAGACATTAAAAACACTATCAATAACAATAATAATTACAGACCTAAAATGATAAGTATTTTTCCTTTCCATATTTCTTCCCAGTCCCATATGTTACCAGGTGGTAGCTTCCCCAGTTTACTTTATTCCTCAAAGAAATATTTCATTTGAGAGACATGAATAGGATAAGCATAAAAGATTTACTTAGTGAACTGAGTGGACAAATTTAGGTAAGTAGTTCATGTTAGAAGGGAGGGATATGCTCCAGAGAGAGTTGTGGAGCCCTCTATTTCAAAAGTAGAAATGACAGTGGCATCTTCTACATGTCAAGTTTTATATTTGGTGTCCCCTTCATGTATTATGTATTTGGGGGTGGTGACTATTATTTCAAGCTACAGCTTATGCATCTGCACTGTTTCCACCATGTTGGAAACTTTCTCATCGGTACCTAAGCAAAACCCACTGGCTTAATGTCCCTTGCTTGCTCCAAAGCTGGAAAAGCCCTTAGGCCAGTTACATCTGATTCCTTTTAGAAAGTAGCATTTGGCCCCAAAGGGAGCAATTTATGGGCAGAGTTCTCCATCACCTGACACGGAGTGACTCTTATCCTCAACTCTAACACATATGCACACATAATTATCATAAGACTACAATCATAGTATTGATTAAAAAAATTATCCTTGATTTTTATATTTATCATATTTTAATTCTTTTTATTTTGCTACATTGTCTTCATAATAATTATGATAGTTGTAAAATGTTCCAATTGGTTCATGTTCCATCATTGAGACGTTCCTCTCGTTTCCTTTTTTGTATCATATTTCAAATAATATGTCGGTTAACATCTCAAACATTATTTCTTTTTCTTATTTCAGTTTATTTCTTAAGAATAAATTCCAGAGGGAGATTACTGAGAAAAGATATAAACATTTTTATTTCTTGTGAAAATAAAGCCACATTACTTTTCCAAAGGATGGTTCTATATGGTCATCAATAATATAACATGCTATACATTCCTCCATGATCCCAAGTATTGCTGTATTTTAATGTTAAAATATTTTGCAGCTATACTCCTACTTTGTTAAGTTATATGTGTTTAACAATATTGGCTGTTATGCAATATATTTTATGTATTATATTTAGATGTATATTGCTGGAAAAGCACAAATTGAATTGTAAATGAATTATCTTTGTTTTACCAAATATTTATTCTGAAGTTGAAATAACGAATTAATTTTTGCTTAATAAAAATGCTTTTTGTGGCTATTTAGCTCTGGATATGAATCATTCTAGTAGTTCATGGTGATAATGATTAGAAATTTTTTACCCCTACACAAAAACAAAGAAATATTTTTGCTTTCTCCAATAGTAGGTGGCAAAGCAGCCGTATTTGTTGATCCATCATTGTATAAATTCATTCTCATCAGGAGGAACTGAAGGCCATTTTGCCTGACTAGTGTAGTTTGTTGAAAAAAAATCAAGGCAGTGAAAAAAAAATTTTTTTTGTACTGGGAATTGAACCTAGGGACATTCTACCTCTGAGCTATACTCCCAGCTCCCCCTGCCCCTTTTCTTATTATAGTTTTATTGTTGAATTATAGTCTCACATCATAATGAAATTCAGAGTAATAGGGACATACATGCACGTAGTACTTGGTGAGTTTCCCCTTGGATCCCTCCCCACATTCTCCCCTTCCCCATACATGATATTGAGATTGGAAGTGATAATTTCATATATGTATATAACATCAATGGAACAATGAATTAACATCATTAATTCTCCCTCCGCATCACCACCATCCCCTCCATTCCACTGGGGTTTCCCTTCCATTATCTAAAGTCCCTTTTGTATCCCAATTATTCCCTAGTTTCCACATAGGAAAGAAAACATATGACCTTGCACTTTCTGTGACTGGTTAATCTAACTTAACATAATATTCTCCAGGTTCATTCATTTTTCTTCATATCCATGTTTATAGTAGCACAATTCACAATAACATAATCATGGAACTGAGTTAGGTGTCCATCAACAGATGAATGGATTACAAAATTATGGATATACACACAATGGAATTCTACTCAGCCCTTTTTACTTTTTTATTTCCAAACAGGGTTTTGCTAAATTGCTGAGGCTGCCCTTGAACCTGAGATCCTCCTGTCTCAGCCTCCCAAATACTGGAAAGACAGGCATGTGCCACCATGCTGGGCTTCACTCCAGTTTTAAATTGACAATAGATTTTTTTTCAAGAAACTCCAAGTCATTTTCTTTGTGGATTAGTTTTTCCAGCACTATATGTCTTGCAAGATGAAAGTTAAAAAACAAACAAACAAACAACAATGCATTATTTGAATGCAAATCGAGTGAAAAATACTCATTTATTCATTATACAAATATTTATTGAGCACCTTTGATGATCTGATGATGGCCAACTATATGTGACCTTGCCTTCATGGAACTATTGGCCCAGGTGAAGACTGTCAAAAACAAAACTAGACACAAGGAAAGAGACCTCGGTGTGACCCAAGCTTAATTCCTCTGAAACAAGATGGGAGGACCCTGAACACTTGTGTGTGCTAAAAGAAGTTTGGTCTATCTCATTAGGCCATTTGATCTGATTTGTTTGAGAAACAAACTTCTCTGTATCTTTAGGACTGGACATAGTTTTGCAAAGTAAAGCAAGGTGTCCACCACATTAGGTTTTTACCCTTGAACAGAAATTGGGAGATAAGAGAAGATGTTTGCATTTCAAAGAGGTGGCTCCCAGGTCCTGGCAATAGAAGATTTACACCTCAAAGTGGCGGGAAAAGTATTTATAATTCCAAGTTTTCTAAGATAAATGCTCTTTTCACAACTCAAGGGCTTATCATCAGGTATTGGTTGGAATAAACAGTAAGTTCTTTTGGCAGCCTTGAGTTTTCTCAGGCAGGCCTTTTAAGAGGTCAGACTCGAACCCTCATCTTAGGAACACATCCTAGGAAGCTGACAGAAACTGGAATGGTGTTTGTTCAAGTTTTTTATTTTATTAATACACTTTTTTGGGTGCATGTATTTATACTTCATAATGAGGTTCAAAGTGAGAGGAACCTAAGTGCATGCAGCACTTGTTCAAGTCTTTTAGTATAACAGGGTAGCCTAAATCATTTATGCTGATTTTACTGGGGTTTCAGAGCAAAGGCCCTGACTCTGGGGTTCCAATGCACTAGGTTTGGCCACACATTCCGAAAAGCCAGTCAAAGAGATGAGCAGCGCTGAAGGCAGTAAAGTAGCTTTGATCAGTGTGGCTGCACTGAGAACAGCAAAAGACCCAGTGACCTAAGTTCTTGAAGAAGCTGACAAGAACTTTGAGATTTTTTTTATAGAAAAGAGGAACAATGACAAATGTTGGGGGTTTAATAATTGAGAGCTTTGCATAGCTGCCATAGTGGGTCATCTCGTGCCACTCTGGATTCCACTATGGGGAATCCGAAACTCGTGTTGGCAGCTGACAATTTGTAAATTATGATGCCCCTAAAAATCTTCAAAATACTTTAGCTACTCTTATTTTGGTCTTTTCAGCCATGTAGGAGGTGGATTACCAGCTTTAGGTGAATACACCTTAAAGGATTAAAATGCCTACGGGCAGAGTTGAGGAGGAATTAGACCCAAAGTTTAAAGTAAATAAAGGAGACAGATACAAATGAAGGATGAAAAGTCAAGCTTTGTCCTGTTTTAAGTTACCCATTGGGTGTCTGCAGGCCTCACTGAAGAGTCAGTGCTTTTAGCAAAAGTAGCCATCAAGTTCCTGTTATACTGAAAGACGGAGCGGTTCATCTAGACCAAGGTGGAGGCTTAGTCAAGAAAAAGCCTCAGAGGAGTCTGACTAGAGTTTGGTCAAGGAGAGTCTTTTATCAGGACGCAGGCAATTAAAACAAGGCCCATGGTGTCAATGCCTAGAATGCTGTGCACTTTGTCCACTGCAAAATCCGTGTGCACCATTTACTTCATTGTCCAGGTGAATGACTACATTCACATGTCCTGTGACCACAGCTGCTTCAACCGATAGAAGAATTTTCAGGTGGTTCTCCTCAGTTCCATCTTGGCCATTGGATATAAAACCCCTCACTCTTATTTCAAGGTGGAAGGATTATAAATACGCAGGTGTGTTGGATTGCTTGTGGACCACAGTTCTGGGGGTAGGGGTCTATACGCTGCTCACAGCTCAGACCCACCTTCCTTGCATCCCGTCTTCTGGTCCTCCAGGGAGAAGGTCTTTGCTTACCCTTCCCATCCAGGATGCCCTCACTCCCCCATCCCATCTCTTCACTGGAAACTAAAAACAGTGCAGAGGACATTATCTGGAACCCGAGACTGTGGTTTCTTCCAGTCACTGTTTCCTTTAGTAACAGATCAGGGAAGGAGAAAATACCCTTCAAAACAAGAAAGCAAATTAAAGAACACAGGAAAGACACGGTTTGATTCTTCTGGCTATGACTACCATGAGCAGTCACAAGGAAGCTTTTTAGGGTTTCTGACGTTTAATACAGGGATTTCTGAGAGCAAATAGCTGATCTGCCATGGAGTCAAGGGAAACTTCCAGGAGGCACTGACCCTTCTGTAAATTAAGGAGTTTAGTAGAGAGGAAAATAGGGTTCATAAAGGAGTGTTAGCAAAAAAAAGAAAAAAGCCCACTATGCTTGTATGGGGGCTCCCCCATCCTTTCTTCTGCTTATTGAATCAACCACATGTTCTTTATAGCTTTCTCCCCTCCCCTCTGTCCCCTACTGGCTTGGATTTAATGTGTTCTATTTCAATTCTTATGGTGTTTAACTTAAAATGTTAAAAGGCATAGTTAACTTTACCAACACTGAAGCTCATTAATCTCTGTATTTCTCTAACAACACAAGGGCCTTGCAAGGCACAGCTTCCTTCTCCCATCTCCCACATTTGGGACCACTTTTACTTCCTCCTTTTTATAAACTTCCAAGTCTGGTCATTTATCATTACTTTTAGTCAGTTCATATTTAAATGAATAACATTGTGCCCAGTTTCTTTGCTTCATATGGTTTCTTAAGTTCATTTCTCTATTCAGTGTCCTTTGTGCTGCAATAATCTTTAAGGCATTTAGAGTGAGAAATCTCTCAGTCTTTGCTATATCCAAATTAACCCTTGCTCTTAAATTATATACTTGCTAAATATATAATTCTAGGTTAGCTGTGATATTTTCCCTTGGCACTCTGAATATGTTATTACATTGTCTTCTGAAGTGCTATGCTGTATTGTAAGAATGTGCTATTATCTCATTGCCATGACTTTTTAGATAATCTTTCTTTTCCTTTTGGTAACTTTTAAAGTAGTTGTCTTTTTTATATTCTGTAGATTCACTGGACTGTATTTATGTGTACATTTATTTAACTTATTCTAGTTGGAATTTGTTGCACTGCCTCGGTCTTAGGAATTTACTGTTCTTTACATCTGGAAACAACTTCTTTTTCTTTTTCTTTCTTCTTCTTCTTCATCTTCTCTTTCTCCTTCTCCTCTTTTCATTCTTTCCTATTAATCAAGTTCCCATGTCTTTTAGATCTTCACCTTTGAGAGTTATACTAAGTAATTTTCTTCTCTATTTCTTCTAGTTGACTAATGTTCTGAAGTCTGCTCAGTCTGCTCTTTCAATCTATCCATTGATTTTTTTTTATTTCAATGACCCAGATGTTTCATGTGTAGAATTTCTTTGTTTCTTTTGCAAATCAGCTTACACTTGTCCATAGGGTCCTATTATTGTCATGATTCCTATTTCTCTTTTTGTTTCTTTGAACACTTTAAGGTGACATTCTTATTTTAAATGTTCTTCCAGATAGCTTTATTAATTTTAGTTCTTGGGGTTTGGTCTCCCATCTTCTTACCTGTTATTATCTCATGGTAGTTTTTCCTTACTGGTACCATTTCTGGCACCAGTTTGGGTACTGAGCCTGGTAATACTATCTCTTATTTTGCATTTCTATGTATTCGAACCAGGTAGGGCAGCATTAGGAACAGGAGGCAGCAGGCTCTTCATGCGCTCAGCCTCCTTATTATAGGAGAGCCACAGAGTGTTTCATGAAACCAGCATAACAGTGACACCAAGAGTCCTGAGCCTGCCTAATCGGCTTGCCCACAGGGCTGTGGTGAGAGGTGGTATGAGATGGCTCTGAAGACCCATGCATCCTTGTCCCTGCTGCTGGCTCCGAAGCAGATGACCCCTGCAGGTGGGGTCCTCACTCAGCCTGGGGGCCTGCGACATCTCCAGGCTTGGGAGGCATAGCTCTGCTTCATGTGCAGCCCATTCTGTCTTTTTCAAGCTGATGAATTTTTTTCTTTCTCAGGAATGTCTCAGGCTCCTGTCGTCTCTGTAGACATTGTCATATTTGCGAGGGGTTTCCTCTCTTTCCCCCTCTCACAGATTGTAATTAGTAAGAAGGAACCTCCTCCTTCCCCTTATTTTTTCCCTCTGGGGGGTGGGGGCTGAGGTTGAGAGAAATGTAGAGAAGGGAAGCCAGGAATGTAAATGTCTTTCCACAGTCTGATGAGAAGGGGAAAAGATAAATTGGTTGGATAAAAAAGAAATGGGAAAGGAGTGAACATATTTGAATGCTGGTAGGAAGGATGTGAAATAAAATAAGAGGTTGGGAGTTTCAGAACAGTGAAGGGATAATTAATAGAGGGGAGTCATGGAGAAGGCCCAGTAATGGTGTTCTGACACTAGGTTATCTACATACACAGTCCTCCAATGTCTCTATTTAAGGTGATACATTGGCTGTGCCAAGGGGAGAATTTTAAGGAACAAAATCATGGCTATAAACTTTGGTTTCTGCTCCAAAGGGTGGCCAGTGTTGAGAGGGATTTGAAGTCTATGGGCCTGGCAGCTTCTTGGTTCTCGGGGAGTTTGTCACCTGTGGGGTCTTTACCCAACAAAGGCATCTCTGCAGCTTGTCACACTGCCTGGATCAGGAGTCAGTGAGCCTTTTAACTGGAGGACTTTCATAGAAGCTGATGTGTCTGCTGTCACTACTCAAAAAAAAAAAAAAAAAAAAAAACTTGTGGAAATGGGTCATTGAAAAGACGGGTTGTGATGGGGGGAAATAGAACAGCTTTCAGAGAACGAGGCCCTGGGTGGCTCTGCTAGCATAGTAGAGAGAGGGAGTCAGGTCATCCAGGAGACAGAGGTTGAGCATGCTCTGGGAAGGACAATGGAGGACTGCAGAGGGGTTAAGTGGAAGGAGAGCGACAGACAGACGGATTGGCTAAAAATCAGGATGAAAATTACAATCTCTACAATTTGACATGACTAAAACTGCTCAGGGCTTAATCAGGCAGTTCTCATCTTTCCATCTGAAATGCCACCTTTTTCTTCTGTGAATGAATGAATGAGCATAATGGTTATTCCTGATTGTTCTGTGCCAAGCACCATGGCAGGTACCGGGGATGTAGGGCTAGTTAAAATAGCTGACTCTCGCTCTAATGGGACAGTGGCCCTTCCACCGGGGCGGTGCAGGGTGGGGAGGAGGGTGTCCCTGGAGGAAAAAGCTTTCTAGGGCAATGCAAGCATGGATATTTGATGTAATTCTGTTCTCCAACCTTCAACTTCTACCTATTCTTTTCTAAAATTGAATGACTAGAATAAACCCGTGTTCACAATAACTTTTCACAAAAGGGAAAGTTTGAGGGAGATATCACCTCCCTCAAAATTGACTCTATGCGTTACCCACAGGATACAGTACTTCAAGGGTATCCAACAAAGAGAAAATCTTTTCTTAAATAATAAATCAAGATATCATGAACTCTTGGAACTTCCCCTTCTGTTCCTGTCTTACATGTTTCTTTTAAGATGAAGTGTGGTGCTCAAAAGGGGACGCTTTGCCCTGCATGTTTGTCATCTTCTGAATTCTGTGAGTAATGACAGGCTTCATCTTAATAACTTCACCTCTTCCATTCTCTGCCTACTATGAAAGGAATGTTTAAGGGAGACTTACTGGAGAGCAAAGCAAAGAGAGCATTGGTAGGAAATACTGATTACTGGAATCCCTCACACATATTTACAATAAGCAGCTCTTTCTTTACACCTGTCCACAGTCCTCACCCCTTGGATGTGTTGTTGGCTGAAAGAACAGTCCTTTCCAAGAAACAAAGCCATATATAATATATAGGTTTCTTGCTATTGATTCTTGTAAACACAATCATATTTCCCAGAACTACCAGCATTTTTAAGGCTATTAGACAAATTGCATTCATAAAATTTTACCCAATTTCTCTTAGATTAGGAATGTGCTGTTAACGTAGTCAAAACCTAATTTATCAAATTGTATTATAAGCTTTTTCTTTTATTGTCATTTGCTTTCCTATAAAGCATTTAATATTTTCTGACTGCTATTAATACAAAACAAAATTATATGCTAGACTGGTTATTTTGAGCAACATGTTATTCTCACTTTTTAAAATCTATTAAAAATTTTAATAAATGTCTATCAAAATTATTGAAGTTATTTCTGGTTTATTGGTTTATGCACAGGACTTATTTAATTTTTCCTCAAAAGCAAATCATATGCACACAATTAGAAGAAATAGCAAGGCTATTGTGTCATGCCCTGCTCTCCTTAAGTAACTGATAATTTTACCAGCAAGTTACACTACACAAAATTAACTAATGAGACTGATTTACTACCTTGTTTATAAAACTTACTTTAAATGAATAAATATATTAGATCTTCATCATTTTAATCTCACTGTAATATGTTTAGTAATTTGAATTACAAGTTGCATCTTTTAATTTATTTCTAGTCACATTCATAATATTCTTTGAAATGTTCATTAACACATTTATTTAAATTTAAAGCTGACTTTTTTCTTTAAAAAATTTGATACTTTCCATAAAAAGAAAGATTACATCTGTAATTCCAAGATTCTGACAAAATATATTTCAAGCATGAGCTAATATATAAGCTGTTTATCAAATATTGTACTGATAAAAGTAAATGAAGGTAGTAATATGTCAATTTTTATACTTTTCCATTACTTAATCAGTGTGCCCCTCAATGAAAGAGCAGCACGTGTAATTACTGACCACCTGATAAAGCTCAGTCAACCTTTTCTGTATGCTTCCCAGAAAGTCACTCACTCTTGCTTGTCCCAAGACAGGTGTTTTCTGATACTTTCATAGAAGTAAGAGGTAATTTTAAAAAACTGAGCAGGACCTAATTAATTGAGTTGTTGGCTTGTAAATCACTAAAATGATATTCTGAAAAATGGCATTTATTACAAATAATATTTATATTTATTCTGTTTTGATTAACTGCATACTACTAATAAGAATTTAAGAATGATAATTTACTATCCTATCTGGAAGAAAGTGTTTAACACTTAAAGCTGGAGAACATAGGAAGTTTTTTAAAGTTAAATTTGCATCTATAGACATATTTTGTCACAGGAAAGTGTGATATAATTAATAAACAGGTTACATCAAAAATATGTATAGCATCACAATGAAATTATGTCAGGGAACTGGAAAGGGAATATGAGTGCAATGAGAAAAACAAAAGTGTAAAATATCTGTATGTCGTGAACATCAAATCAGCATATGTCTTTCTTAGAAAAGTAAGCATTTTATCAAGATTTTGGAATTTATTTTATTAGACCTCTGGATAGCTTTCTTTTAATTATTTGGAAGCTGTTTTCCTACCAGTGATTATTACAAACACCTTTTATATTACAAATGTTGGTTACTTGCTTTTTTAAAATTTTGTGTGTATATACATGTGTATGTGTATGTGTGTATATATACATAATATGCACACATATATATTTCTGTAGTTTTTCTAGCTTTTGTGTATGTATCTATAATTTTTAATTATTAGATTTTAAATATATTTTTATACATGTATATATACATGGCATAAAGCAAGTAAAAAAAATAGGATTATGAAAGATTATAACTACCACTGTTGGGGCAAATGGCTTTTAAAGAGTAAAAGAAAGTCCTCTAAAGCACTAGTATAATAAGTATCGTAAAGAACTTATTCAGGAAAAATACATTTAAATATATTCAAATAGTTTTTCCAGATAATATATATGAAAAACTGGAGTTTTTCATATATATTAATTAATATATAATTAATATATATGTGTGTGTATCTTGTCAAAAAATGACTGTTTAATTTTACAATTTTGTCCCCCACCCTTGGTTTCTTCTTTATTATTTGGATGTTGTGATAGTGATTACTGCTAGTGTGTCCTTAAGCTCAAGATGGGCAATTTAAGGAAAGTTTAACAGAGGGACTACTGACAAAGGTTTGGGCAGTGTGTGGGAGACCACACAACAGCCAGGTGGGCTGGGGAGCTGGCCTGGCTGAGGAGCAGTCATGAATCCAGACCCCATGGAAAGGGCAAGCTCACGGCCCACAGTGCAGGGTAGTGGGCGAAGTACTCTGACCTCACTCTTCTCCTTCCCTCCAGCTTTCCAGTGTGTTCACCATTGGCTGAACCCAACTTTAAGATAGGGAAAGGGAGACCATCAGTGCTCAACACCTCAGTCTCTGCTCTGGGAGAGCAGATGATGAGGGTGAGACCAGGAGAGGCAGGTGCAAGGTAGCCTGCATATTTGGGGTGTTTGTTCATTAAATCTTACTGCTCTTTTTAGTCTGCTTGCTGCTATTAAGTTTAATAAATATAAGGATTCAATTCTCAGTTGATTTATATTTTTCCTATTTAATAATGAAAGAAGTTAAGCTACAGAGTATTTAATCACCACCAACTGTGTAGGTTCTGACCAATCAGAGCAGATATTGCCCTTGGGATTTCAGGAGAGACCTTGTTGTGCTTGAGTAATTCTAAACTAAAGGGTAAACTCCTCTTTAGCTACTCCGTCTAGGGAGGGTTGGGGTTCCCAGGAGAGAGGCTCAGAGTGGTGCTATTTATTAATTCATACAAAAGCATTTCCATGTTTAAACAAAAAAAGGTGGTGTGAAAACTGTATATCTGTATGTAGAAAAATTTAACTAGACCCCTATCTCTTTCTCTGCACAAAAGGCAACTTAAAGTGGATCAAAGACCTAGAAATTAGACCACAAATTTTATAATTACTAGATGAAAACATAGAACCAATTCTTCAACATATAGGCATAGACAGAGTCTTCCTCAACAAGACCCCTAAAGTCAAGGAAATAAAGCCACAAATTAATAAATGGAATAACATCAAATTAAAAAGCTTCTGCACAGCAAAGGCAATAATCAAGAGCATGAAAGGAGAGCCTAAAGGATGGGAGAAAACATGGCTAGATACTCCTCTGACAGAGGACTAAAATCCAGAATATATAAAGAATTAAAAAAACTTAACACCCAGAATCCTAATCAATACATGGACAATTGAACTTAATAGCTATTCCTCAAAGAAGAAATACAAATGGCCAACAAATATATAAAAAATGTAAAATGTCCTAGCAATCAGGGAAATGCCAATCAAAACTGCTGAGATTCCATTTTTGTGGCATCCATATAACCAGTTTTTGCAAATGGTTCATCAATATTAGAAAGTAAAGCTTATTTCATGATAAAAATAGTGAGAAGCCTCTACTAAACTGACTTTGTTTTATTCAAATTCTCTGTATACCATTATCTTTTATCAACTTGACCTGTCAAATGCTGAAAGAGCTATGTGGACATCCCCTGCCACACCTGCACTTCCCTCAGTAGCTTTATTCTGGTCTTTGCTCTCTCTCAGAGGACATATAAGGATAGTATTTGGAAACTAAGGCAAGAAGTGGAACAGGCGAGACCATTGTAGTTTGTTCAAATACAGATGTTGTTTCAGTCAGCATTCTCACTGCGGTGACAAAAAATAAATAAATAAATAAAAATTGACCATGCACTACTTAGAGGATGGAAGATTTATTCGCTCACAGTTCTGGAGATTTCAGGGGTTCAGTCCATGTCAGCCTGGGTTATATCAGTGGAGCTCAGAGTATGCTGGTGGGAGGTAAAGAGAGGCAAAGAGCAAGAGCTCTGTTCTCACATCACAGAGGCTGGAAGCAAGAAAGTGCTAGTGAAGGGGGTTCCAGGACACACGCACAGTCCCTAGGCCCATACCCTCAGGACCCCATCTCCTCTAGCCACACCACACCTGCCTAGGTTTCCACCCGGTAAATCCATTGCAATGGATTTATTACAATCTGATGAGATTACAACCCTCGTGACTTAATGGTATCAACTCTGAACATTAATACAGGAGCTCTTCGGGGGACATTCTATATCCAAACCATTACAGATGGCGTCCATTTTCCTTATGAACAGAGATGCTGGTCCTCTGAGCCAGGAAGAAGACAGAATAGGAGTCACATGAGTCTGACTGTGATTTTATGTGTCTTTGTTTTATAAGGTGAAAGCCGAATCCAGTGAAATAGAGCAGTCTTTCAGACCTTACAGGTTCCTGCTATGTAGGTGGTCCATCCACCTTACTCACCAGCACTTCTGGGTTTTTCCATTTTTTCTGGACCATAAAAGCTGAAGATATTGCCCAGTACTGCTCTCCAGAAGATGTGCCAACCCATAGGCAAAGGTCTCTTTCAAAACACTTACAATCAGCCGGGCGTGGTGGTGCACGCTTGTAATCCTGCATTTGGGAGGCTGAGACCAGAGGATCCAGGTTCACGGCCAGCCTCAGCTACCTAGTGAGGCACTCTGCAACTTAGTGAGACCCTGTTTCAAAATAAAGAATAGAAAATAGGGCTGGGGGTATAGTTTGGAGGTAGAATGCCCCTGAGTTCAATCCCCAGTACCGCAAAAAAAAAAAAAAAAAACTTACAATCTTAAAGCATCTTACACAGGGCAATCTAAAAGCACTCTTGGCTAGGCCTCAAAGAGACTATGGCTCAGGCTCTGGTCATAAGCAGAATTAGAGTCTGTTTTAGTCATCTTTCTATCCCATAGCAAAAACCTAAAATAATCCACTTATAAAGGAAAAGGTTTATTCTGGCTCATAGTTTTGGATGTTTCAGTCCATGATTGACTAACCCTGTTGCTTTGGGCTTGCAGTGGCTCAGCATCAGGTGAGAGCATGGTGGACCAAACCTCTCACCTAGTGGCTGGGGAGCAAACAGAGAAAAGAGGAAGCGGGCAGGCTACCCGGATCCCCTCTAAGGGCACACTTCCAGGGACCTCGAGACTTCTACCTCTCAATATCATCAAGCCAGAGACCAAGTCTTTAACACATGGGCCTCTGGGGACACCTGGATCCAAGCCTTAGCACAGCCTTTGTGGCACCATTTTAATAGCTCTTTCTCTGACCACCCACTCCCATTTGTGTCCTACCCCTAGACCAAGCACACGTTTTTAATGACAGCAGCTTAGTACCAATTACACTATCACATTGGCCCCTTACTCAATAAAGAGACATTAAAATATGCTAGGAACCTTTTAGAGACTCACCTTTCTCATCTCTCCATATTTTCTTTAATAGACAACTTATTTCTGAATTCTGATGCTGAATCCACTACATAAACTATAACTGAGTGTCAGTTAGCCATGAAAAATATCCTTTTGTCTTCAGCTAATGAAGTCTTTCCCTGGGAATGCAGATAAGAAATAAGAAACATGTTTCTCCCTACTTAAAATGCATGAGTTCTATTAAATAGAATAAATGTTGGATGAGAGTTGGATGTCTACATCAAATTAATGACAGATACTGCAGCCTCTTTCCATTTGTAGAGATGAATTGTTGTAACCTAGAATGAAACGTATGTCTTACTCTTTTCAGAATTACTGGCTGTAAGGAAGAAAAACCAACCTGAGCTAGGGTGTGTGTGTGTGTGTGTGTGTGTGTGTGTGTGTGTGTTCCTTACATGGCCCTTGGCCTGAGATTTGTGTGACATCATAGATCCAACACCCTCCACACATATCCTTTAGAATCATCAGAAAATGAATAGACAGCTTCACTTGTAAAATTACAAGGGTATGGGCTTCTCTCTTGTCTTTTTGGATTGTATTCCATTGTTTTTCTATGTCTTTACATGGCCCTTGACCCGAGATTTGTGTGACATCATAGATCCAGCATATCTTTTAGAATCATCAGAAAATGAATTTTTTTGGTCACTCACCAGCTAATTAATTGGCTCCACTGTGTACCATGTTCTCTCTGGCAGTCAGTTTTGGACTAAGAGTGGTATCATCTAGTACAAATATAGCCATTAGCACCTGCTCCTTCTGGGGCTAGAGAGTGAAGAATTTCTCAGAAGAAGTGATCCTGAGCTTGGAAGACAGACAGTAAGGCCTGCGTGGTGGACAGGAGGGGATGGGGCAAAGTAGGAAGGATTCCATATTCCCCTTTGGTGGAGACCTATATAAATGGCCTCATGAAGTCTATGCCAAAAAAGGATCTTGAAGTCTTAAAAATGGAATTTTTGTGGGTGAAAACTGATAGTTTGTCTTATATTTTTAACTTAAAAAATCAATATCACAAAGCTGTACCCTTCAACATAGGTATATTTAGATCACAGATTGAATTTTTGTTCCTAAGCAGCAACTTGATCTGTAGAACAATGAGAGGAGTCAGGAGGCCTCAGCTCTTCTTTCTCCAGCAGTATCACTGGTAACCTTGAAAATCCTGAAATCTTCATCTCTTCAACTTCAAGGTGCTTTTTAAAACTCTTTGACTGGTGCATTGTACTACTATACCATAGTGAGGTTCAAAATGATACAAACATACGTGTCCACAGCATTAGTGTGTTTCCCTCTGGATCCCGTCTGTTCCTCTCCCCCGCCCTGTACATGGTAGCGAGATTGGTAGTGACACCTTCATCTATGCACACAGCATTATTTGAGCTGTTTTCTTCATCAATTCTCTTTTCCCTCCTCCCCACCTCCTTCCTGCAACCCCCTTCCACTATTCCACTGGTTTCTCATTTATCTAATGTCCCTTTTGTTTCCCATTGTCTCTCTAGTTTCCACATGTGAGATAAAACGTATGACCCTTGACTTTCTGGGGCTGGCTGATTTCACTTAGCATGGTATTCTTTAGTTCCATAGGTTTTCCTGCAAATGATATAATCTAAACAAGAGGACCAGATATGTCATGGATCCGAAAGCAGTTGGGACTTGATAACTGTTTTGGTGAAAGGGAAGAAGCTGGACTAGGATATGATGAGGCTTGAGGGATAAACCTAGCTGCTGTATGCCTGAAACCACAGTACAAATTGTGTGTCTGGGGCATGGCAAACCTGGCCTTCAGCATCATTTATATCTAAAAACATTTTGCTGGAAGGCTGTTAAAGCCATTGTCTGGATGGATGACATCTGATGAGCAAAGCCCAGGGGGAAAGACAGTTTCATGTTTTAAGAGATGTGTTAGTTTAGAGAAGGGACTCAGTCATGGGAGGGAGGTGTATACCGAAAGGTTCTTTCGGAGTTGGAAATTGATTCAGTCTCAGCCCATTGAACTAACACTCCAGAGCAGTGCAGCTCAGGAAACTGAGGAAGACTCCTACAGTGAGTTCTGACACCAGCCACCTGGGATTGCACCAACTTCACAAGTCACCCTTTGGACTGTAGAGGGTGACTTTGCTGTGCTGGCAAGTTTGGATTTTCTCCTGTAGACAATGGGGGACCATTAAGTGCTTTAAGCAAAGAAATGCCATGATTTAATTGACGGCAGGCAAGCACCTCTAAGAGAAGTGTAGGAGAGGACGGTGGAGGACAAAGGCCAGCTGCTGGCACGTTGGAGGTTTGTCCCGGGCCAGGCAGTGGGCTGAGGAGAATTGCAGAGCTATCAGCAGCGGCTGGCTTATTTTCAATAGTTGGAATCATTATTGGGGAATGAAATCATAGGCACTAGTGATAAGAGAAATATAAATTAAGCCCACAGTTATACACTAATCCATACCCATTAAGTTAAAAACAAGGACTGACAGTACAGTGCAAGTACAGGCGAGAATGTAGAAATATGGGAACTGCACTGATGGCTGGGAAATAGCCAGCTTCCTTCCCTTTGGTAAGCATTATGGCTCCATCTGGCAAATGGAGGATGAGGTGGCTTACCACACCAGTGACCATCCCTGTGCATTCCCTCAGAACCTCTCATGGATGTGTATAATGGACTGCGCTTATAATAGCAAAAGAACAAAATTAAAAACAACCCAGTGACTAGAATATATATCACTGAAATATTATGGAGTGATTAAACCAGAAAACTAGAGCTACACATAGTACTGTAGTTAAATTCCAAACAGTTTTATTTCTAGAGTGTGAGGAACTTTTTTTAGACTAATGTGAAATCATTCATGCTATGAAAAAGGTTAGCTAAAAACTATGAGTAATATTTGAAAATTCTGCTAATTTTCTATGAGATCAATATAAAATATGCATAGGATACAATGACTATTGAGTAGACCTTTTTAAAATTATTTTTAGATGCCTATATCACAAATCAAAGTGCTGATTTTAGAAACTAAGTAATAATCACGTGTTATGTGAATTTAGGTAACATTGAGTTTAAAAAGGAAAGTTGTAAATTCTTGACTTTCATTTCCATGATTCACATTTTCAGGGCTGTCACAATGTCATGAAAACTACCTATTATATTTTATATTTGATGACCATGGCTGCCATTAGCTTTAGCAAAATAAATTATTAAATAACATATTCATCTAGTTCATATAACATGAAAATCAATACCTATCTCACTATTAAGTCTTCACTTATTAACTATTTCATTAATTAATATGCAGTGTCCTTATTCATGTTAAATACATCCCTATCATTGTCAGAAATAATATAAAATTGACCACTATTTTTAATGATTATTTAATCTTGAAGCTCTAGTAATGAAATACTATACAAAGCAAAAGCTATGGGGATAGTTACTTTAAAGTTGAACAAATGGCCGGGCGTGGTGGCGCACGCTTGTAATCCCAGCATTTGGGAGGCTGAGACCGGAGGATCCAGGTTCGCGGCCAGCCTCAGCTACTTAGTGAGGCACTCCACAACTTAGTGAGACCCGGTCTCAAAATAAAGAATACAAAATAGGGCTGGGGGTGTAGCTCGGAGGTAGACCGCCCCTGAGTTCAATCCCTAGTACCGCAAAAAAAAAAAAAAAAGTTGAACAAATGGTCATTATCATTAAATATATTGTACACCTGTGAAATATAAGTAAAATGACTAGTTATTTGAATTAATAAGATAGTTCACAAAGACCATACTCAAATATAAAATTAAAGTCATTTAGAAAACATCCAATTCACAATGGTAATGAAGACATAAAATATCCTTTTTTTTTTCGGTACTGGAGATTGAACCCAGGGACATTCAACCTCTGAGCTACACTCCCAGTCCTATTTTTTTATTCTTTATTTTGAAACAGGGTCTCACTAAGTTGCGGAGTGCCTCACTAGGTAGCTGAGACTGGCCATGAACCTAGATCCTCCTGTCTCAGACTCCCAAGTACTGGGATTACAAGCATGTACCACCACACCCAGCAAAATATCCGTATTTTAATTATTAAATGTGGAAAGTATGTAAATACAACTTTGAAACTTTACTAAGAAACATAAAGACATTTCATGTTCTTCTATGATAACTGAAAATTATAAGGTTGTTATGTTTCCTGTAGATTTATATATAGTCCCTAATGTTATAAATGAAACATTTTCAATTTTTCCATTAATTAAGTTTTTATTAGTTGACATTAATAAGATTATTTTAAAACATTATAAAGGATGAGTAGTCCAGAAGAGGTACATTTTGAGAGTACAAAAGAATTAAGTGAGATAAGATTAATACTACCTTTTTCTTTTTAAGATGGGTTCATGTCTGTGTTTCCCAGGCTGGCCTGGATCTCCTGGGCTCAGGTAAATCCACCTGCCTCAGTATGCCTGGTGGCTGGGACTATAGGCATGCAACATGACACCTGGCTTGATCCGACCATATTTTAAAGCAACTATAATGAAAGAAAGGTGGTCCTGGATCCAGAAAAAAAAAAAAGCAATAGATAAGTGAAACTATATAACTAAGAGTCTACTCTAGCACATTGAAAATTTTGATATGAGCTAGGTGTGGTGGTACACACCTGTAATCCCAGTACTTGGGAAGCTAAAATAAGAGGATAAGAGGACTGCAAGTTCAAAGCCAGCCTCAGCAACTTAATGAGACCCTGTTTCAAAGTAGAAATAAATAAAAAGGACTGGGGGCATAGCTCAGTCCTTTGAACTAATAGAACCTCAGTGCCCCTGGGTTCTGTCCCCAGTACTGAAAAAAGATACGATAAAGGTTAAGCAGATATGAATGAGAAAGAGATATGATTCACATGCATTCAAATTCGAAATAGTGCAACACCATACTAGATGGGTACAGAAATAGTGTTTATCTCTATTTGAGTGAGGAGAAGGAGTGACTCGGGCTTTCTAAGGTTAAAGTGTTAGATGGAATGCCAAAAAAGACTTTTGACTATGTAAAATTTGAAGTCTTCCATGAATAGCCAAATATAAAAAATTAAAAGGCAAACAACATATTGCAACAAGTATGTTAGACAAAATATTGGTATTTTAGGGTGCACAAAATTCATATACTTAAGTAAAAAATGAATACCAAGCTTGAGTAGGTAAGCACTGAGAGAACATGGTCAGACAGTTCACAAGAAGACAATGCAAATGGCCAAGAGATGGCTGGAAATGTGGAATCAGGAGATATAAAGAACTGCAGAAACAGTGCTGTTGAGTGTGGGTGAACAGAACACTTGTATGAATTGTCCACTGGGTAGAAATTGGCAAGGCCTCTTGGCAACATGCAGCCATCGAATTTCACTCTGCCATCTTCAGCCAGGCCATAATATTTCTTATGGATATAAATCAAAATGCAGAAAGTATTTTGTATATGCAGATTAGTTTGCCCCATCATTATTAAATAACAGAAATATAAGCAATCTAAGTGTCTAAAATAAGAAAATGAACTAAATTATAGTCTGTTTGTAAAAAGCACCCATTAAGATAAGCTTACAAAAATCCTTTATATGGAAAACATTTAATCCTTAACATTGTAAATACTTATATTTTACTTAAAAATTAGAATACAATATTGTATATACAATAAGACACAAGAAAAGAAAAAGAATGACTGTAAGGAATCTACCAAATTGGTTAACTGTGGTGCAGTCTGGAATATGGGTATCTTTTTTCCTGTTTTCTGCTTTTTAAAGGTTTCAGATTTTCCACAGTAAGAATGAATTACTTTTATAGTGAGAAAAAGGGAAAGAACTATCAATGCTATGTTGAAACCAGATGTGAAATGGGTACTGTAACTAAAAGTCGGGAAATTTTTTATTTTTATTCAATTTCTGGTAAATACCATGTGTTTCCAATGTTGTTTGTCCTCCATTGTCTCTACATTGAAGTCTTTGCAACCAACTGATACCAAGTAGCAGCTCACTCTAGAAAGATGCTTTAAGATATAGTGACATTACTGAATCTCAAAATTAAATTCATTACCATGCAAAATATTCCTTGAAATATAGAATTCAAAACTTCTATTTAAAAAGGAGGCTAAGACCATCAAAATAATAGCTGCTTCAGATAAAAATATGGAGCTGGGCATGGGGGCACATATCTGTAATCTCAGTACTTGGGAGGCTAAAACAGAAGAATTGAAGGTTTAAGACCAGCCTCAGTAATTTAAAGAGACTCTCAGTAATTTAGTGAGATCCTATTTTAAAATAAAATATAAAAATGGCTGCAAGTGTAGCTGGGAGTAGCCCCTAGGTACAGTAACACACACACACACACACACACACACACACACACACACACACACACACAGTTAGTAGATGCTAAAGGAGATGGATGAAAGTTCAACAAATAATAATGTGTGTATGTAATTCCAAAGTATTTCTATACAATCTCAAAGTATATACTTACAAATTATAAAAGACAAAATAATAAGTAACTACAGTGGAGAAATCTGACAGACCTGCCTTAATCAAATACTCAAAATTAACATCATCAGTAACAGCATGTGCCTCCTGACATGGGCCACTGAGAACCGAGCACAGTCTTCATGCTTTTCTACCCAATGTGAATAATTTAAATCTGATCACCAGGAAACATCAGACAAACTCAAAGGGGGAAAACATTGTACAAAGAGAATGGCCTATTGTTTTAGCTTTGTCGTGCTGTTAACCAAAAACCTGACAAGCACAACTTAGAAGAGGAAAAGTTTATTTTAGGGCTCACGATTGCAGAGGTCATCCATGATCAGCTAGTTTGTGGCAGGAATGGCTCAGCAGCAGGGCTTTAAGCATGGCAGAGGAGGAAAATCCATGCTCTCCGCTCATGGTGGTGGCAAGTAGAGAGAGAACCAGAGAAGAAAGGGACCGGGCAGATACAGTCCCCAAGGCCACACCCCCTGTGAGCCACTCCTCCAGCCATTCCCCACCTCTGAACCTGGCTCCATTGGCAACACATGAGATTTGGAGAGAAAAAATCCAAACCACAACACTTGTACTACCTATACTTTTAGTATCATGAAATACAGAGAAAGACCACGAAACTGAATGTAACACATGCTCTTGCTCTTGGATTTTGAATTTCTCTTTGCCATAAAGGTTATAATAAAGAAAATTGGCAAAATATGTGTAAGGTTTGTATATTAAATCATGGTGCTATTTTGATGTTATTTTCCCAATATTTATCATTGTACTGTAGTTGTGTATGATAATATATTCTTTTTCAGAAAATACACACTAAAGTAGTTAGGAGTAAAAGGGCATTCTGTCTACATATTATTTTTCAATAGTTCAGAAAAAAATTATACACACATGTGCATATGTAAAAATGCATAAATGTATAAATTATATATGTCTTTACAAAGAGAGAAAGAAATAAAAATAAAGCAAAATATTCACATTTGTAGAATCTGTATTAGAGAGTTTGTTAGAGTATTCTTGTAGCTTTTCTGTACATCTCGAAGTATCCAAATATTAAAATAAATAAATAAATAAAAGAGAAAGAACCCAGTGGAGTGGTTTCAGTTTCCACCAAGTATTGGTGCATTTTTAGCCCCTCAACTCCTGAACTTCACTCTCCTTTTTCAATATTCTCTGTCCTGTAGGTAACAGACACCATGTGTCTGGTGCTGTTCCTACAGCCTTTCCATACCTGTTCCCACTTGAATCTGCTGAAAGCACTATGGAGTAATGCAATTATAATCTTCGTTTAAAGTAGCATTTGGAGAGGTTAAATAACTTCTTAAAATCCCAGAGGCAGAAAGTGGCAAAATGAGATTTGAACTCAGGTTTCTCTACTTCCCTGCATTGTTCTACCTATTACACAACTGGGAAATGTCTGTCTCTCCCATCACATCCTTTTGAATGCAACTCCTTTTTGTTCTGAGTATTTTTAAATCTAGAAGCTTCCCTGTAGTCCCTGCACATGACAGGGATTCACTTCATTGATTTGCACCAGAGTATGTTATCTCACTTGGTTCAATGTGCCACCATTAAAATCATGTTGTTCTGCCCTGAAATCTCTCATACTTTTGGATTCTAGTTAGGTAAAAAATGAAGCAGTGACCTATTTCATTAAGTCTGTACATTTGAGATCCTTTAAGCTCTTTGGCTTAACATGAGCAATCTCTAACATTGTACTGGTTTTATTTTGTCATAATAATCAGTGGAAGGGACAAGATGATAACCTCCTGGGCAGGTGTGCCTCCTGTTCCCCTCCCAGATGCTGTGATATGAAACATCTGCTGTTCTAATATGTAAATGCCTCCAGGAGGACCCAGGCATGTCTGTTAAACTCCAGGACCATACTTGAGCGAGTGCCTTAATGGGGACTCATTGTCAGCTAAAGAGATTGAAAAAGGCTCAACATAGTGGATTCACAGGGGGATGTTGCCCTTAAATGGTGTAGAGACTTACATTCCACTGGTTTCTATGCTTTCAGATAAAAACTTAAAGAAACAGAATATTTTTTTCTTTTTTTTTTTTTTTTTTTCAGTACTGGGGATTGAACTCAGGGACATTCTACCTCCAAGCTACACCCCCAGCCCTATTTTTTATTCTTTATTTTGAAACAGGGTCTCACTAAGTTGCAGAGAGCCTCACTAAGTAGCTGAGGCTGGCTGTGAACCCACGATCCTCCTGTCTCAGCCTCCCACATGCTGGGATTACAAGAGTGCGCCACACGCCCGGCTGAAGAAACAGAATTTTAATGGTGAACTCTTGCCAACAACATAGCTCTACAGCCACAGTGTGAAGTTCACGTTTCTTTTCTGTTGCCAGCAGAGGATCAGGTGCCCGTAGGAAACACCAAAGAGGGAACACAGAATGACACAGACATGACAATTTCTGGGGAGAATTCAGTTTGAGAGTTGACAGTAGAAAACTGTTCATAAAGAAAGAGTTTAGAATTTTAGTGCAAGAGGGATCAGAAAACACAAAAAGATAAAGTAGAGGACTCAGTTAGTAGAGACAGTTTGGGACGTGAAGAAGAAAGAGTCCTCTGGGTGCTACCTTGCAAATATATATCTGTGTCAAAATCGCTCCCCTACTCATGAAATATGAGGCCTCCCCTTCAAAGTAGGCGGTATAGGGAAACACCAGTGCAGCTTTCCATAAAAGAATCAGGATGACAGCTTGTCTTGAGGAGTGGGATTTAATTCAGAAGAGGAGTGGAAATGGAGTCTTGATTCACTGCTGTATTCATTTGGTTTGGTGGTCATGCTGTGAAATAAACATCAACACAATCTCAATGGCCTCCACACAAAGGACCATTTCTCATTCTCATCGCAATTAGGCTGAGGGTGCGCTGCAGCTCTCTTGCACTTCGTGGGTTGAGCTAAGATGTGGCGCTCACATGTGTCTCCTGCTGCACTGTAGTCTGGAGACACAGTCCAGTCCAGAACTAGGACACTCTGTTCTCATGGGCAAGGAGATTGGAGTGAGAGGTATGATCAAAACTCTTAAACCTTCTTGCTCAGAAGTGAGTATCACTTTTAGTTGACCAAAGCATATTACGTATGACATTGACATATGACATATGACCTGGGCAAGTACAAAGCCCAGGAAGTGGAACAAGTCACATGGCAGTGGACAGGAATGTGTGGTCAGGACAATGGCTTGCGGGACGGGGCATCACAAAGCACTATATAATAGTGAGAGGTATTACCATAGCAACCAACTCGTCTTTTATTAAGATTTCACATCTACTTTTATTTATTTGTTCTAAGAGAACACAGGAGGCTTGTGGATCAGAGAACAGTTTAATTACTATAACAATCTTATCATCATTTCCTCATGCCCAGTTCCCCATGGGGTGAAGTGATGAGAGCCAGATGTTCCCTGTGGTTTGTGCCGCAGGAGAGAAACCCTGAAATTATGATGCTCAGAGCTCACAGAGGAGCTTCTGGCACATCTGGCCCACCTCCCCTCTGGGATGCAAAGTAATCTTCTCTGGGGAGAGGGAGCAAAAAAACTCTAGACAGACAGCCATCTCCAGAGGAGATAAGACTTTACATTCTTCCAGAAGTCTCTGTCTTCATGGTAGACATTAAGCATCCTTTAACCGAGGTGCCTTTGCTCAGAAATCCCTAGACATATGAAATATTCATGAAGCTGTGCTTGCTGACATTTGTGCTTTCAAAAAAAATATTTATTTATTTATTTATTGTTGTGGTACTGGAGATTAAACGCACGGGTGTTCTACTGCTGAGCTATACCCCAGCCCTATTTTATTTTGTATTTTGTTTTGAAACAGGGTCTCACTAAGTTCCCAAGGCTGGCCTCAAACCTGCGATTCTCCTATCTCAGCCTCCCAAACACTGGGATTACAGGTGTGTGCCATTGTTCTTGGCTAAAAATTTATTTCTTTAGTTATTTAGCTATTTATTGTAGTACTAGGGATTGACCCTAGGGGACAGTCTACACTCCCAACCCTATACAATTTTATTTTTATTTTGAAACAGGGTCTTGCTAAGTTGCTGAGGGCCTCGCTAAATTGCTGAGGCTGACCTTGAACCCGCAATTCTCCTATCTCAGCCTCCCACATACTGGGATTATAGGTGTGCACTACCGTGCCTGGCTAATAACCTATTTCTTTTTATTGGTGCATATTATTTATATGGAATATTATATTTAAATGTGGCATATTTGCATATACATAAAAGCACATTTGCTTTTAAATATTCTGTTTGTTGTGTGGTTTTAGAGACCCACATTTTCTGAATTATGGAAAGAGTGCCCCTTGGCCTACAGTTCTTAGAAGATTTTTATTCTCCTTTGCTGGATTATTGAAATTAGATCCCAAATGTAACACTTCTTGCCCTCTCCCCAGCTGGTTAACAATATTTTCCAGGACCTCCATTCTTGTGCTTTATTGTTTTATTTTTATTTTTATATTTTTGCAGTACTGGGGATGGAACCTAGGGACATTCTATCTCTGAGCTACAGCCCCAGCCCTATTTTTCATTCTTTATTTTGAAACAGGGTCTCTCTAAGTTGCAGAGGGCCTCACTAAGTAGCTGAGTCTGGCTGCAAACCCGGATCCTCCAGTCTCAGCCTCCGAAATGCTGGGATTACAAGCATGCGCCACCATGCTTGGCCATTCTTGTGCTTTAGAAGCTATGTTTTCATACACCTTCAATGTGGAACCAATAGAGTTATTAAGGAAACCACAATTTGGATTTCATAATTTTCCTTGCTTCATAAGCCCTCAATACTTTATTATTGAGTTACATAATTCATTTAGTCCTCAGGACTTTTAGACACTATTGTGGAAATTTTAGATAAGAGCTGACCACACACAGCCCCACATATCTGGGTCAGTGCATGCCTATGGATTTTAATACCTTTAATGGATTATGTGTTTAAAGACAAACTCCTATTGTTTGTTTTTCAATGTCTGAGAAACTCTTTCATGTATCTGTGGAGTCTTAAAATGTTACCAGTGGAAAATATGTCACTTAAAAACATGGTGATGATAAAGTTACAAGGTTGACTAATTAATAGTGATAGATCTTATTGGATTCTTTTCCCACCCCAGAAAACAACTTCCCTGAAAATAATTTTATGGAAACTTGCGACATGATGCAAAATGATACTGTTCTGAAATTTACGAAAAGGAATTGGTAATTTTTACTCCAGAAGTGGTTTTCAGTGACTCTGAAGATTGGACTGGACCCCTGCCTATTTGCATGGTTCGTCTGTGCTTGATAACTCCAGGCGTTCATCAACCAACCTCCAAGCTTCCATTTGCTCCTTTTTTCCTGGTTTCATTGGAGCCTTTCAATTCCCCAAAATGCAACAAAGCTAGAAATGGGTATAGAGATACAATAGGCATAGCAGAAGCTGTGATTCTCACTACAGAGAAAAAGTAGATTCAGAGAGAGATGTGGAAACATTATATTTCTGGCATGGGAAAGATAAGCTGCTTCATATCACCCAGAAATAAGCAGGTAGTGAGATGCACAGTTAAAGACAGCAAACACCCCTTCTCAGTCTACAAAACTGCATGGATATAAGGGATCACTAAACACACAAATATTAGCCAGCGGCTTTACAAATCACCTGCAACACAGCTCTGCCAGTGACACCTCTCCTCTGTGTACATTTCTGGTCAAATGATCACTCCCGCTATTCACACCATCTTTGTGTCTGTCTGGATTCTTGCAAGGCCTCCCAGCTTCCTCCCTCGCCTTCCCTCCTTAACCAGCAGCCAGGCCCCAGCTGTTCAATGCAGCCAGATCATCACCTTCCCACTCAGAGCTCTCCGGTGACTTTCCATCTCTCAATCTGTAGACATCAGAGTCCCTCCAGTGAACTGGAAGACTGCCGTGACCTGGCCCTTCATTTCAGCTCTAGCGTTGCTTCCCAGTGTTGTCCCCACCATTCTCCTCACTCTGGCCACGTTGCAGCTTCACAGGAGTCCAGGTGCCCCCTCCCATCCTCCCCGGGCCCTTTGCGCTTGTTCTTCCTGCTGTCCAAATGCTCTTTCCTGGGATATGCATGGACACCTTCCTTTTTTCCTTCAGATCATTTACTCAAAATATCCTTATCTTTGATGCTTTTCCTGGAGACCCCGGGAAAATACCCACATCTTAATATGTCATTGTTCACTTTTGTTTCTTTTTCAAATTTTCCACTCTCTGACATGGGCATGTTATTTATTGTGTTTATTGTGCTAGTCTTTTCTTAAACCTGAGCTGGGTTGTGCACTTACACCTTGCCTCATCCTCAGCACCTGGGATGCAGTTAGCTTTCAATAAACATCTGTTAAATGTACAAATGAATGAAAAGCTCCCTCTACATGAGGCCCTAAAAGGAAACGCATGCACACCTAATAAAGAAAAAGGAAATTAGGTCACACTTATCACTTTCTGGCCTCTGCACAGGCCTCCTCCACCTGATCTTTTTTACTCAATTAGGTGATAAACAATTTTGAAATAAGTTTTCTACTGAATACATATTACTTACATACCATCATAAAGCTGAAAATTATTACATCAATCTATTTTAAACTGGGATGCCAGTAGTCGCTTTGAGGCCTGGCCACAGCACACCTGGAGAGAGAAGAAGCCTTGGGCTGCCCAGGGCCAAGGTGGAGCGTCCTTACCTGGAGCTGGCAGAGCCCATGCAAGGCAGCCCACAGCTCTGCCCCTGGAACCCTGCAGGAAGAGGTGGGGCCCACCCCCTAGGCTCCTTACCTGGGGTGTACTCTTCAGAGCCCCCCCTGACTCAGAGGAGTGGCTGTGGGGTAAGGAGGTGGGGTTCCCCTGGAAGGCTCGAAGGTAGAACTCAGCATTCCTGCCTGAACCCCAGATCTGGAAATGTGTTTAAGAATAACACCAGAGAAAGAATATGAAGTTGATAAAGAGATTCTGGAAGATAGGAGAAGGGAATGGGGACTGTTATCCTTTTAAAATGCAAAATAAGAAAGTCATCCTTTAGTCCAAACCCATGGTAATTTCAGAAGACATTTTTAATTCTTAAAAAAGAAAAAGAAAACATGAGTTACACATTTTCTTATTGCTTTCACACTATCTGTAAGATGCCTCAACTTTTCTATCTGTAAGATGTAGCAAGTAATAGCAACTACCTTGCAGGATTATTGTGAGAATTAAATGGGTTAATATATGTAAAGTGCTTAGAATGGTGCCTGGCACGTGGCAAATGACATAGGTGCTAGATATTAATTTTTACCACTATATTCCCAATGCCTAAAGTGACGCCAGGCAGGTGGGAGGTTGTCAATACATGTTGACTGACTCTGAACCTGCCTTGCTGAATAACATCTCTCAAGCTTCCTAAGACTACAAGCCAACTTCACCCCTTAAAGGGAACTGATGACAGATTTTGGAAGTAGAGGAAGAAATGTGGTTCATCAGTTCTTTCTTTATTCATTTATTGGCACTTGGCACATGGAAGATCACTGATTAGAACCTATTTGCTACCATACCCATGATGGGAATGTTAAATGAGAGATTGAAACCTGTAGAACCAAGCCCTTAGTTGCTGAGGGCACAGTTAAACCCATATGTTTTGCATAATTCTGCCTCATTATATTGCTTATTGTACAAGGAAAATGTTTTGATAGTCTGTCACAGAAATCTGTTTTTAATGAAAACACCCCGGGATCAGCTATTATTCTTAGAAGACAGCTTTGTTGTGGAGTTATTCAAGTATGGAGCTCTATTATGAGTGTTTCCCCATCGCAGATGTACTTTGGATGGAACATGAAGGTTAGAGAAAAAAGCAAACAGCTCTGGGCTGAGTGGCAGTAAATCACAGCCTTAGGAGGAATGGAAGCAGCAGGGGGGGGGGGCACCCAGCTCATAACTGTGGCACCGGCCCCAGAATGAGGGCCACTGGGACCTGCCTGACTATCACCATGCTGCTGGCTCAGTTTCACTCCTCTTTGTCCCTCTGCTGCTCAGAGCTGAAGCATGAAAAATAAGGTGCTGGGGAGGAGGAGGCTGCACCCACAGGTGATGACGGTTATATTGTCTGGTCATGGAGCTGGAATTGTCCCTCAGAAAACAAACTGGTCATCTGGGAACCAGTCTTTCTCAGAGCCAGGATAGGACCATCAGGCTGGGAAGACTATATCACATGGGAAGTTTAGGGAACTTGGAAGTTTTTAAGGGAAGCCATATTCATTTCTCCCTCTGTGTATCATTGTTTAGTCATAAAGATGCTGGAGAACTAGAGAAATAGATGAATAAATGCAAATTAAAATATACAAATAAAATAAATATTTTTTAAAAAATGAAGCCAGGCATGGTGGCCCACACTTTTAATCCCAGTACTGGGAAGGCTGAGACAGGAGGATGGCAGGTTCGCGGCCAGCCTCAGCAACTTAATGAGACCCCATTTCAAAATAAAAAATAGGCTGGGGGATATAGTCATACATAGAATGCCCCTGGGTTCAATGCTGAGTACCATAAATAAATAGATAAAAATAAATAAATAAATAAATAAATAAATAAATAAATGGGATAGCCATTGGCCATGCTGCTAAGACTGTGTTCTTCAAGGAAGGCTTGGCCTTTTTTGACAAAATGTAAGCAAGATGATCTACAAGGGCGAGGGGGCCTGAGAATCTAGGTTGTTTTGTAAGTCATTATCCACACAAAATGATTCTATAACATATTGAATTATGAAGAGATCTCCTATGAAAAGATGAATTCAATGACAATAATAGTATAAGGCTACGTGATAGTTAACTTTTCATCTTAAAAATTTAAATGGGATCAAGACAAATCTTGGGACAAAACCAAACAAATCTACTGGGACAAAACCAATCTGCATACCCCACAGAATGTTGATGAATTCTCTGTCACAAAGTTGAAAACTGAACCTCCAGCAAGAAAATAGACTGGCGTTTTTTCAGCAGCTATCCATGCCGGCTGATGAACACTTGTCCTAGCAATAAACAGCAGAAGACCTAGTGAAACAGCTTGCAAATGTAAAGTGGTCTCAGGATCTCACAACAAGAATATTTCTGCCTATTTTTTATGTTTATTTGTTTATTTATGGTACTAAGGATTGAATCCAGGGGTAGTCTACCTCCAAGCTACACCCCAGCCTTTTTTATTTTTTGTTTTGAAACAGCATCTTGCTAGGTTACTAAGAGTCTTCCTACATTGCTGAGGCTGGTCTTGAACCTGTGAGCCTCCTGTCTCAGCCTCCCAAGTACCATTTTAACTTTTATTAAATTAGCAAATGTAATTTTCTCATCTTTAAGAAGAATAAAATTTTAAAATCTCATTCAAAACACATGCAACTGAGCTTAGTTTGTCCTTCCAGGGGATCTGGTGTGGTACAGCTGGAATCACCCATGCGTGAGGATGCGTGTGCAGATTGTTCTTTCTTCTAAGTACCCGGCTGGTCCATCCATCAGCAAATATTTATCAGATGATGAACTGGGCCAGGGACTTTGCATCATAGGAAAAGAAAGTTACTGTGACTCAGAAAGCAGTTGTTTAATGTGTCTTTTCTATTGCTAGCTTTATGTGTATTCCTCACCCACGGATGATCTTGATCCCTTCCTCAAAGTCCTCCACTTACCACATGGTGGACTTGAAAGAAGAGAAGGGAAGCTAAACAGTTAAAAAAAAAATCATAGTGCGTGATAAAGTGAAGGGGCACATGCTCTCTCTCATATGTGGAAGCTAGGGAGTAATCAGATTACAGGAGGGACCTTAGGTAATGGAGGCGAAATCCCAGGGGAGCGATGGAGGGGTGGGGGGTAGGATAAAGGAAGGAAACCCTTCCTGAAGGCTAACATTCTGTTTTTTGTTATTTGATTTCTAAGCATAGTTCAATTGGGCAAGGGCAGATCAATATTAGTCCAGGAATAATATCTTATCTGGTTTATTTGATTTTTAAAAGCCACGCCTCTCCCCAAGTGGACTAGCAGTGGTGGCAGAGCATGAGGTCACAGAGATGGCAGCGCTGCCTTTCAGCACTGACCAGGAATGACAGGTCCTGCTGGATGGTCAAGCTACAGGGCACTAGAGAAAATCCCAGCAGCTCCAAGGGCTGAAGCAGGGACGCAGAAGCCAGGACCTGTGGAGGAGCAGCTTTGCTTGGGGAAGGGCTGAGCCATGTGGGGCTGCCCTGCTCTCCTGTCTCTGCGCTGCACTGCTACTTGACTCTCGTCACAGCCACTTAGTCCAGAAGGAACACTCATGCCTTCAAAGGAAGAATGGTCTAATCTTAGGTTATTTACAAAGTAAAACTTGGTGGATCCCTAATACTGTCACTTTTCATTATTGTGGTTTCCAAATCTTTGTACTCATTCACACAATCAGGCTGGCTCCCACATGGCAAAAATGAAGAGCCGTGCAAATCTGGAAAGCCGGAGATGGGCTGAAGGCAGGGAGTAGAAGCGCTCATGTGGTTGCTTTCACACAGACAAGACACATCACTTGGTCCCCATCCAGATCTTTAAAATCTTTGGCCTCTAGTTCATTCCTGGTTGAAGAGGGTCCCATCTGGGTTCTCCTTGGTAGGGTGGTCTGAAACTTCAGAATCCAGAGCTGGATCCTTTTTTTTTTTTTTTTTCTTAATCCATATTCACTTTCTCCACATGTACTCTTATTCCTCCTCTTTTCAGAGTCAAATTTTGCGGTTAAACAATTAGTAACCTAACAAAAGTGTATCTATATGATCCAGCTGTACCACTCCCGAGTATCTTTCTAAAGGATTGAAATCATAATATTATAGTGATACATGCATATATCATGCAGAGTATTATAGTGATACATACATGCTTATAGCAGCACAATTCACAGCAGCCAAATTATAGAACCAAACTAGGTGTCTATTAACAGATGAAATGATTGCAAAATTGTGGGATATACACACAATGTGAAGGGTCATATGTTTTCTCTCATATCTGAAAGCTAGGGAGTAATTGGGATACAGGAGGGACTTTCGATAACAGAGGAGAAACTCCAGTGGAGTGATGGAGGGGATCTAGGGAAATCACTTCCACTGACATCGTGTACATATGTGAAATTATCAATGCAAATCTCAATCTCACTTTTGGGGTAGGGGAGGGAGTAGGGAGGGAGCCTGGGAGAAGCTCACCAAGTGCTGTGTCCCTACCTTATGATGTGAGACTACAATGCACCAATAAAGGTATATATATATATACCTTTATTTCAAACTGTAAATTCAAATAATTTCAAACTGTAAATTCAAATAATCAATGTCCCCAGTACTAAGTGCTAAATAGATAATATCTAATTTGAATGGGTTTTTTTCCCTTCTATTTACTTTCCTAATTTGTGTGTGTGTGTGTGTGTGTGTGTGTGTGTGTGTGTGTGTTTGATTAATTGAATCAACATTTGGCTTAGGACAGAAGCAACAAAAGTCTTCTTTTGTGTCTTCTAAAATCTAGACTGCGAGTTTCTGAGGACTTAGACAGCCCTGGCCGTTCATTTGTTCATCACAGTCTCATGGACATAGTGGACATGGATGTGCCCTAGTTCCTGGTTCTGTGCCAAGTACGGAGGATGACAGCCCAGCCCCAGAGAATTCTGACTCAAGTTTGCAAAATAGACATTAAACAAAGAGTTATATAAATAGTTCATTAGAATTAGTTTAAAAACTGTCAAAGTAACTACAAGATTGCCCATCATGGGGTGGAAGGCTCAGGGTAGACTGACGACTGAGGACTGTGCAGAGAAAGGGCTGAAGGAAGCTGGTGTCAGATGGAGGAAGAAGCCAGTGCTGTGAACACTGTGAGATTCCCAGCAAAGACAGAGTGAGTGGGAGGGTCACAGTGGGGAGGCGAGGGGCAGCAGTGAGGCTGGGGAGGGGCCAGGACCAGGTCCATTTGCTTGTCTGTATGAAATAAATCTCAAGCTTGTATTTGGAACTTCAGCCTGAAGGAAGTGAGAAGACTAAAACAAGGAAGTGCCTCAGCCAAGTTTCCCTTTTTTCGTAAAGCATTGCATCCATCGTAGAGACTGATGTGGGGCAAGCTTGAAAATGGGGAAACCAGTCAGTGTCTGTTGGAGTTGGATAGGAGAGAGAAACTTGGACTGTAGAGGAGGCAGACATGGAGAGAAGCAGATGAATTTGAGAATGATCAAAAGGTAGGAGCAAGTGAACTCATGCTTGGTTGGAGCAAGAAGAGTCGATGTGGATTTCCATGATCCCGACAGGGAATATTGGCTGGGTGGAGGAACTATTACTAAGTTTGTGCTTTGCGGGGCAGGGAGGGGGTCTGGTGTGAGAATAAAGATCCTGAGTTAGTTTGTGGTGGCTGTGAGAGCTCCACTGGTTGAGTGTTGGGTTTGGGCTTAAGATGAGTACTCTGTACTGTCACAGACACTTGGGAGTTGCCAGTGTTTGGAGAGTGATGAAGGCCATGCACAGGAATACTGGCCTCTAGTGTGATGATTTGAGGGTCTGAGGGCCTCCAACCGGGTAAAAGTAAGTGAAGAGGAGACTAAAAAAGGAACAGACCTGGGGCTGCCTAAGAAGTAGATGAATGGCCAGTGACCATGATGGGGTGTTATTGTTGGCTTTTTCATTGCCATGACCAAAATACCTGACAAAAACAACTTAGAAGAGGAAAAGTTTACTTTGGCTCATGGTTTCAAGGGCTCAGTCCAAAGTCAGCCAACTCCAAGGAGACCTCATGACAGCAGGGTGTGGCAGAGGAGAGCTCCCCAGCTCATGTTGGCCAGAAGCAAGGAGTGGGAGAGGGGAGACCAGGGACAGACAAAGTTCTCAAGGCACATCCCCAGTGACCCGCCTCTTTTAACTATGCCCCCTCTCGGAGCCTATCTGCACTGGGGACATGCTTTCAACATTGTATCTTTCCTGGAGCAATTCATAACATAGGGCCAGGGGCTTGAGGAAGGAATGTGACGCGGTGTCCTTCACTACCAAGAGCCCAGTGTAGTAGATAGGGCACAGCAGGGCTTAGTACATGGAGGCTGAGTCCTCTCACTCTCCTACTCAAGTCTGCTCAGATCAAAGGGTGAGAACATAATCTATGCACCCGGAATGCAAGCTTGCTACTCGCTTCTTAAACAAACTCGTTAGTCAGCAAAGCTTCAGGTTTCTCGGGGGTTGAAATGCTGACATCATGTACCGCTTTTCTCTGGAATGAGGCCAAATTGGCTGCTCTCCTGGGACTGGGGCTGTAGAGGAAGATGAGGTTATAACATCAGAATAAAGACTCATGAACCAAAATGATATGTAGATGGTAGATGAAGAGGACCCTAGTAGATACCATCAGCAATTTTCCTAGGCTCGGCATCTCTCTGTTCAAGTCCTTTACGCTCGTTTTTGACATGGTTGCTAAAGTGCTAATGGTGTTACCAGTGATACTGAGTTGATCGACTTTTGGGGTGACAGGGAGTCTACTAGACAATTCATGTAAGGGACTGCACTCCCTCTTGAGTCTCACGTTTCAGTAAATGCCTAAGTGAGGGTGCTGAGGTAATAATATTAATGATATTTTCAGCGGTTTAATTGTAGATTCATTTCCTTTGTGATGAGGGGGTCTTGTGGGTGGAGCATATCTGAGTATGCTTTTGTGTAGGTTTTTCAGAAGGCCGGGAGACAGAACTTCCTCTCTCCTGCAACCTCCCATACCAAATCCTTGTTTATTGAAAAGGAAAACACATTTTTTGTGCTCATGTTTCAGATTCCTTAAGTTAAAATTTAAAACCAAATCAAATTATTTATGGCATAGAATAATATTGCTTGCTACATTTTACCCATTTTATGAAAATAAGAATGATTCTAGTGTGATTTTTTTTTTTTTTTTTTTTTTTTTTTTTTTTTTGTCCTTTGACATGCCTGTTGCCCAAGTCAAATCTTGGTGGGGGTGGGCGGGACAAGGTTTTTTATGCGGGTAATGTCACTGATTTTCTTTGCTTGGGATACATGCTAAGTTAACCTCGTTGGACTCTTCCCCAGGAATTGATGCGCGTACACGTGGTGGGTCATTATGCTGCTGCACCTGTGTAGTGTGAAGGTCAGTGTGCTTTTCTGATTATAAGAAACCATCCATGTCATTCCATTATAAACCCACTCCACTCATAATGGAATGTGCCTCAGCACAGGGCTCATTGTGGTTGCCCAGCCCAGAATTACCTCAAGTGCAACCCAGACATTTGAGATCCATCACCCACCCCTTCTGCCATCTGCATCCCCTGTACCCCAGAATTTGGCTGTGCTCCATTTTGAGATGATGTTCTTTGCATGTAAAGTCGCTCTTGTGTGATGTGAATGTACCATTGTCATAAGTGAATTTGTATCTGAAAACAAACGCTCTATGATGATTCTTCCAAATTACAGCCAAGAGCTCCATGGGCTGTGGGTAATTACCTTCCAGTTCATCTTGACACAAGGAAATGCACCACAGAGCAAGAACAGCAAATTCTCCTCCTAACTCAGAGTCAGGTCCTCTGGGAGGCTACAGGGTCAGTAAAATGGACCCATCGCTTCTTATTTTCTGAGCGGCTTTCCCTGGTAAATGCTGTCCACCAGCTCCCCTCAGACTTCCTGCCAAGTCTGCTCCTTTCTGTGTCTCAGTTTTCCTGTGGTGGCAGCCCTGGTCTACAGGAATCACAGTCCCCATTTACAGGGTACTATGCATCATGGTTTGTGCTGCATGCTTTCCCTGCAAGCTCCTCTCCTGAGAGGCAGGCATATTATCATTCCCATTTTATGTACAAGGGGGCTAGGCTGGAATCCCTGCTCCAAAGTTTCCCAATTGGTAAGTGAGGAGCAGGGATTTAACTGTGGTCCATGTGTCTGAGCTGGAATCCCTGCCCACTAGGCTCTTGTGCTGCTCTAGCAATATTCCTAGGGAAGTTAGGGTTCTCAGTCCCAGAGAATCTTAACCCTTGTGCATCTTCATGTATAAGCTTTGCCTTGAAATAAAATTCTTGGAACCTAACAGCAAAGCTAAATGTGCACACAGATCATAGGCAATTTTATTCAGTGATCCAGGAAATAGGGTGGTCAAATGTTCTCCTTTGGCATTGATGTGAATGAGCTTTCACCAAGTAACACAAGGCAGAAGACAAATCTCAACCAATGCTCCCAAACTAGGTCCTTGTGATACGTGAAATATGAGCATACTCACAACCCCCTAGAAATCCAACAGGATTCAGCAACCTTAGTTCTAGTTTCCAGGAAACTCCTTGCCCCGTGCCCTACATGATGATGAAAATCTATCTCCCCTTAACTTTTGTGTTTTAGCTTAAATCTTCAAAACTGAAAATGATCCTAAAATTTCCTGCACCTTCTAGCATTTTTAAAAAATTTTTCATTTTGCTCTGAAATTGGTGTGCAGCATTACTAGCTGGACTTATAAAAATATCTGCAAATGAGCCTAGGGATCATTCAGCTGGACATTTGATGTATGCACATTTTTCAGCCTCTAGAATGATCCTCAGCAGAACGGATGCTTGTCTCTGAAAGAGGCATAAACAAGGGGGAATTTCATACTACAATCACTGGTTCTCAACTAGAGGTTCATCTCAAACCCTGAAGTATAGATTTGCACGTGGATCCCAGGCATTTAGAAATTGAAAAATTTCTAAATTTTTGCTTAGGGATCATTAAGTTTCTATGTGAATAAGGAAATGAAAAATAAATTTGCACTGTAAATCGTTATGCTACAAAGACAAGGATGGTTTTGCTCAAAGAGAGTTTTCTGAAGCTTGTCGAAAGTCCTTTTTGGAAAAACAAAGCAAAGCATTGAGGATTAGGCATTACAATGACCATCATCTCTGTGATGGGTCCCTGGGAAATAGCTGCTGGTTTTGCAAGAGAGAAGTAATGCCTGACAAAGAGAAAGGATTGTGCAGAGGGCTACAGCCCAGTGGGCCCTCAGGAGCAAAAACTGCCTGTTCGGAGAAAACTATATGCACCTGAAGAAATCGGTAGCTATCAGTTGAGCGCTTCCTAGAAGCTGGGCAATGAGTCCTTTCTTAAAGGGATCTTAGCATCACTTCTCCATGTCTGCCATAGTCTCCAATGACTTAAGATAATCAGTTCTTCACTGCCTTAAGTAGAGAGATGGAGTGACAGGAATGGAAGCAATAGGGAGAGAAATTGGCTCATTTGATTTGTTTCTATATTAGGATATGTGCTAGATGGCAGAACTGGAAGAAAGGGGCATTAAGAGTTGAGGGATGGTAAGTGAAGCCCAGAGAGATTGTGTGCTGTCCAAGATCACCCAGAGGTGATGAGGCCCAGGTAGAGGCCCAGGCTCCTCTTCATCCCATGGTTGCTCATGGTTGCCCGACCCCTCTCCTAGCCTGGAATGTTCCTTGTCAGCTTATTCTCCTTGACCCCAAACCACACAATAAGGGGAGTCTGTCTATGACTGAATAAATCCCAAGGTCGTCTACATCTTACCCCACCCCACCATGTCCTTAGTCTAGATATAACCTCCATCTAGAAGGTATTAGTAGACAGAGTATGGATCCTCAGGCATCTGGAGCCCACAGCTGGCTTCCCGACATATCTACTATATCTCTGTCTTTCTTTTTGATTGTAGTGTTATCCAAGCATAAATTGACCAAGTCATCAGAAGCCCTTAGTCCAATCCTACAATTTGTCATACTGACACCAATAGAAAATCAGCACATTATAAGTTCTCTACTTACTGATTTGGGACCTTATTTGAAAAGCTGGCTTCTCTCCCTGGCTCCTCCTCCTGCTTCCCCTCCCCCTCTTCATAGTTTTCATGGATTCTGTGTCACTGTACTGCAATAACTACTGAAGAGATGGGTGATAAATGTCCCTACACATGAAGCCACAGCTCTGGACCCCACTGAGTTAGGGAACACATGACTTCCCCTCTAGTTCTGCTCCAGTCACTGCCTGGAACTCAGGGGAGATAAAGAGTGTGGCCCTGCACTGCCATGAGTGAGCTGAGTCATGCCCTTGGCAGGGTCAAGAACCACCAGAAGGAAACCAGTAAGCTTAGGTGGGTCTCCTTTGGGGGCTGCTTGCTCTCTGCCTAGTGCTGACCCCTCTTCACCTCCCCAGAACTCAGATCACCTGGGTATCCTCCGCTGCTGCCTGATTCCTGGGGGTAACTCTGCCACCAGTATTTTCCCATCAGGAAGCAGCAGTCTCAGCACAGAAATAAAACTGTCCTGCTGACTTGCTCACAGCCTGTCCCAGTAACTGTTCCAGAGCGTCATCCTGACGCAGCACCCCTGGAGGACCATGCCCAGCAGGACCAGAGCCGGGAGCACAAACCAAGGCCACGGCCATTGAACAACTTCTGAACCTGCTCTTTAAGAAGGTGCTCTTGTTTTGAATACATAATCTGTCCTGTTCTTTCAAAGTAAGTGCTTTTATAAAGGGCCTGAACTGTCTTTTAAACATATATATTTTTCTCACTTGAAGGGAAATGTATTTCTGTGTAGCAATAGAGAAAGGTAGAGGAGACTTTTGTGTAGAACTCAAGGCTTGGTTTAAACTAGGGCATTCACATTGCACAGCTATTTTCTTCAGGCAGCATGTGGCAGAAAACATGTGTGTGTAGCAAACTGTTTTTTGCTTTGTTTATTTTAAGTCCTGGATAGTGAGTGATTTTGTTCAAGCAAAGGAGTTTCGGCTTTATAGGCAGTCGCAGATGCCTCTCTTCTTATAGTGCTGGATTTAGAGCTCACAATTTTCTTTTTCAGCAAGAAGTAAAAGTTCCCTCGCATTGTTTTTTCCTTCCTCTTCTCATGCCTATTTGCATTGTGCAGAATTCTTAGAGAACGCAGCATTGCTAGGATTCTGCTGCAGTCTCAGTATAGCACAGCATGTCAGCAGATACAGTCCCGAGTCTGTTTGCTCAGCTATGCTTCCTTAATGCAGGTTCTTGTTTTACACAATTTCAAACAAGTCAGTATTTTCATGATCACAGCTTAATATATAACATAGATGAATGTGTCTTTATTTTCCTTTTCCTCTTGCAGATTTTTTTTTTTGTACAAAGTAGAAAGAAAAACAGATTTGGGAGTATTTTATTCTCCTTCAAATTTGGGGGTAGAGATTTTACTGGCCAGAAATAACATCATGAACTACCAGGAATTAGATGTCAGATCCTGGAATCAGGACCCTGTGGACTCAACCTAGGTTGGGATTTTTTAGATGGAGGCATGGACGAGTCATTTATTACTCTCTCAGCAAATATTGATTGAATGCTTACAATATATCAGACACAGTTGAGGTGTTGGGAACACAGCTCAGAACCCATTGGTCTCTACTCTCATGGAGATTTCCTTCTAGTTGGGGGGCAGGGAGTGATATTAGAATATTAAAAACACAGCCGGATGTGGTGGTGCATGCTTGTAATCCCAGCACTTGGGGGGCTGAAACAGGAGGATAGCAGGTTCGTGGCCAGCCCCAGCCACTTAGTGAGACCCTCTGTTAACTGAGTTAGCCTCCATCCTCCACGGTATACATTACCTGGGATTCTTGGCTCACCTCACAGGAATGTCAGTGTCCAGCACTGTCCTCTTCCCATCTCAGCTGCTTCAACCAATGTTGGCCTAGAATTCTCTCAACATACCAAATATTTCCAAATTTCCATCACTATCATAACTATATCTTCACAAGCCTTCTAATCCATGCTTAAGTGTATTATTTTTTCTTTTGGTGAGGGGAAGGTTTCTGGAGATTGAACCCAGGGAAATTCTACCCATGAGCTATACCCTCAGCCCTTTTTATTTTTTATCTTGAAGCAGAGTCTCACTAAGTTGCTGAGTCTGGCCTCAAACCTGTGATCACCCTATCTCAACATCCCAAGTACTCATCTGTGACCTACTGTACCTGGTGCTACTTAAGTGTATCTTTTACTTAAACCAATCCCACTCCCTATTCACAAGAGATAATGGATTCTTTGCTGTGGAGTGTGTTCCCTGTGTTGCATGTCTATCTCCATTTCAGAAGTGCACCTCTGAGCATCCTGAACAGCTTTTTGCCCTCATCAGCATCCCCGTCAATGGGAGGCATTCTGACCCTCACTCCCAGGGTTGTGCTCATTGTTCTGAAAGTGAATCTCTTTCCTTATAGCTGCCCTTGGGCTATACTTCCTATACCCAAGACCCAGCAGCTTTAGCATCACCTGGGACCTTGGAAATGTAGATTCTCCAGCCCACTCAAGAAATGCTAAATTAGTATCTACATTTTAAATTCACATGGACATTTAAGTTGTAAAAGCACTGGCTTATATCACTGCCCAATCTGGGCACAGGCTTTCAAGACTGCCCTGGGCCTCTTCCTTTGCACAGATCTTACAGCCTCTAGTGGAAAACTTTCCTCACCAATGTGTGGGTGTCCTCTGATTACTAGCTATGAATTCCACAGTCAGACACTTACCCACACATTTTGTAATCTTAATCTTTAGTAATTAGACTGTTCAGCTATAGGTAAATGCTACCATGCCATTAGGAGTTGGCCAGAGTATAAAATATTCTCAAAGCAGTCATTCATCATAAAACCTAAATGGTCACTAGGGGTAATGTAAATTCACAGTGTAGTTTAACAGTATAGAATGTGGAAAGACCAATTAAAATCAATAAAAGATAGTTGTCATTAAATTAAATAGACTGTGAATCACCAGTCAGAAAAGACAGAAGAGTAGTTAAGAGCCAACACAGAGCCAAGATAGTGGCGCATGCCTATAATCCCAGTACTTGGAAGGTTGAGACAGGAGGATATTAGATTTGAGGCCAGCCTCAACAACTTAACAAGATGCTGTTTCAAAATTTAAAAGTACCATTTATATTCAGGGTGATTATTGAGAGATGATTTTTAATTCCTAACATTTTGAGTTTTGACTTCTGTTTGCTGTAGTGTTTGTTCTTTTTTGCTTAGCTGTTTGCTTCCTGGATATTATTGCTTCTCTGGTTCTGACGTTTACTGGTTAGTTCTTCTTTGTAGTTAATCTCTTTAAGTAGTTTCTCTAGTGCTGGTTTGGAAGACAAAAATTCCTTCAGTTTCTGTTTGTCATGAAAGGTTTTTATATCTCCGTCAATTTTAAGAGAGAGTTTTGCTGGGTATGAGAATCTTGGCTGCAAGTTATTTTCTTTC
>PVLC010012122.1:0-45207 GCA_004027655.1 Graphiurus murinus | reverse complement strand
ATCCCAGCATTCGGGAGGCTGAGACCGGAGGATCCGGGTTCGCGGCCAGCCTCAGCTACCTAGTGAGGCACTCCGCAACTTAGTGAGACTCGGTTTCAAAATAAAGAATAAAAAATAGGGCTGGGGGTATAGCTCGGAGGTAGAATGCCTCTGAGTTCAATCCTCAGTACTGCAAAAAAAAAAAAAAAAAAAAAAAAAAAAAAAAAAAAAAAAAAAAAAAAAAAGATGGCCAAGCGAACTAAACAGACAATCACAAAAGAAATACAAATGGCCAATAAATATATGAAAAATGTTCAACATCATTAGCAATCAGAGAGATGCAAATCAAAACCACCCTGAAATTTCGCCTAACCCCAATTCAAATGGCAATCACTAAAAACACAACAGCAAATGCTTGCAAGGGTGTGGAGAAGTGAGAACTTATTACATTTTGGTGGAATTGCAAATTAGTGCAACTGCTTTGGAAAACAGCATGGAGGATCCTCAGATGAATGGAAATGAACCTACCATATGATTCAGCAATACCACTTCTGGGTATCTACCTAAAAGAATATAAACCAAACTACCAGACTAATGCATGCATATCTATGTTTATAGCATACAATTCACAATTGCCAAGCTATGGAACCAGCCAAGATGTCCTAACGTGGATTTTGAAAAGTTTAACCCCCTAAATATACATGTAAAGTGAAAAGTACAAAATATGGGGATGACTATTTGCACTGAGAATTTCAATTAGAGTGTAAGCAATAATGTGATTTATACAAAAATGATGACCTGCTTAGGCAATTTGATGATGATAAACATGGAATCATAAATTTTTATATTCCTTTTTGGGGGGTCCTGGAGGGTTGAAACTAGGGGCTTCTACTTCTGAGCTATACCCCAACTCTATTTTATTTTATATTATTTTATTTAATTTTAAACAGGGTTTCACTAAGTTGCTGAGGCTGGCCTTTAACCTGTTATCCTCCTATCTCAACCTCCCAAGTACTAGGATTGCAAGCATGTGCCACCAAACCTGGCTTAAATTTGTATATTCTTCATAAAATACCACCTTGTAGTATGTGCTGTGAAGATTTCATGTGTGTGTGTGTGTGTGTGTGTGTGTGTGTGTGTGTGTATCATTGTTCCTCCAAATCAGCTCCCTCATTCTGGAGACTGGACACTGAGTCACTTTTAGTTTATTAGAAACTTCTCCTCATGGGGAAGGATTACTTGATGCCAGTGAGGATCCGTATGATGAAAGCAAGTGGTGAGAGGTGGTGCCATAGGGCAACCTCAACATGCTGAGTGGTAATGGAGTCATTAGACCAAAAGAATGTTTCCTGGAGGCAGAAGTGAGTGCTCCCAGGCTGCAGGCTATTTGTTTGAATAAATACAGCATCTTACTCAGTTTTACAAACAAAAATTTGTGCTGGAAGAAAGATGAAGCACCAAGGTGGCACATAAGCACTTAGCCTTGCAGGAAGGAGGAAATCTCAGAGGGAAAGGCGTCCAGTGAGAGAAGGAACTTTTCAGGGCTGGGGTTCTGTCTTCTATGTGTATCTTCTGAGTGTTTTGCCTTAACTTCTTGGCTTCATTAAAAAAAAAAAAAAAGCAGCAGTGTCTACAAATGTTTATGTGAGCTTATGTGAGCATGTAAGTTGAGTAGTTTCTTTTTTGTGTATTACAGATAAAATTCCATTTGGGGTTTTAATTAATCTTTCAAGTAATAAATTCAAAATTCTCTGCTGGAAAGTACATGTAAGATTTATATATGATGATATCGTGTGACCTATAATTTGACTCTCAATGATACTAAGTTTATAGACAAAATTACACATATATGTGAGGGGAAATTGGTTCAGAGTCAGAGTTTCAGGTCTGTTTTAGGCTTCTGTACATTCTATTAGAAATGGCTTTTGCAGATTTCTTACATAATGAGCCAGAAAACTTCCAAGAGTATAACAGTAATATAAGTTTTAAGTTAAAATTTTATTTTTATTTATTTTTTGTTGTACTGGGGACTGAACCCAGGGGCATTCTACCTCTGAGCTGCACCCCCAGCCATATATTATTCTTTATTTTGAAACAGGGTCTCACTAAGTTGTGGAGGACCTCACAAGCTGCTGAGGCTGGCCACGAACCTGCAATCCTCCTATTTCTGCCTCCCAAGTATTGGGATTACAAGCGTGGGCCACCACACCCAGCTTAAGTTAAAAATTTAGAGTCAACACTTAAAGTATTAAGTGCCACTTCTGAGCTGGACAACAACCTCACATGAGATTTTCACTTGGATCCCAGTGGTCTGGTTTCTAATAGGAATATAGCCTAAAGACAATTTTGAATTCATGAATTTCATTGATTCTCCTTTATGGCAAATAATGGACTTCTAATATGAAACTTGATGATTGATTTTACTGCAGTATGGGGATTTCTGTTCTAAACAAGTGTGACTGAATGCAGCTAGATATTTTTATAATTATTGATGTAATGGGAATGGCGCCAACAGAATGCCACTTGGACTTCCAAAGATCCATGCTAGTATTAGAGTCAATACTTACAGCTGCCAGTGCAGTGAAAGAAACCTGAACAAGTAGCACAGCGCTTCCAGGTTTCCCACTGTCTGAGAAAGGAGATACAAATAAGGGATGAGGTTATAAAAAACCTCACTGTGTTGGATTCAGTGGGAGATCACAACATAAACACTTGCTTTACTACAAAAAAAAAATTATGTATTTATGTGTGTATGTGTAATCATATACACAGATATATTTATGAATGGAGATTAGCAGAGAAGTCATTATAGATGTGCATATGTGTATATACATGTATTTGCTAGTTCTATCTCCTGAGAGGCCTTGAAAGCAATGATACTCTAAGACAAATAAACTTGACTAGTCCTCAGAATTTGTTTTCTCAAATACAGTTTTCTAGTGAAAGCAGCGAGGATCCCTAGAGAAATGACTGACTGCATGGCTGGGAGGACTAGCCAGTAAAGATGTGCCCGAGTTATTCTGTGGTGCCAGAAACTGAAGAAGCATTCACCAGATGATGGAGACCTGTCACAGAGGCACAGCAGCCTGTGTATAGGAGCTCTAGAAATCTCACACAGTGGGAACCACAAAGTAAATTACTATTGCAGTGGGCTTAACCCAGAGAATACAGTAATAATCCATGGTGCATGTAAACACATGTTAAATATATGGAGAAGAGAATCTTTCCCTAGCAGTAGAATTTCAACTAATATAGAAAGAAGGATGGAAATTTAAGAATCACCATTAAACACCAGAATAATTATGTTAGGGAGGAATCCACAGATCTAAAGTTAGCGAGGAAAAGTAGAGCAAGAGAATTCTTACATATTTGCACTGACCAAGTTCAAACGGGAAGCAGGAATTTGAGGAGAGAAGCCAGGCAGCACGACTTTCCAGTGTCTCCTAATACTCTGAGAAGGTACATACACCTGTCTCGTCCCTGCCAAGAATGTAAAACCTGGATATAATGAAAGAGAAATATCAAGCACAAGTGGGTTGAAGGATATTTTCTGTCCAGCATCAAGGTTATTAAAGGCAGAAACTGAGGAACTGTTCCCAGATTAAAGGAAACCAGGGAGCTTGTGATACTGCATCAAAAATAGGGCCTTGAGTCATATGTTTTCTATTATATGTGGAAGCTGGAGAGAAAATAGGAAGCAAAAGAGACTTCAGATTCATGAGGAGAAAGACCAATAACCAATAGAGTAGTGGAAGGGGAGTGGGGGAGGGGGAAGGGAGGCTTGAGAAAGGAAACCGTTCAAGTCATCTTATGCTCAGATACAAAGGTATTGTTACCAATCTCACTAACGTAAGTGGGGGGAGAGGCCAGCATGGTAGGATGTGGAAGGAAATACACGGAGTCAAGTGGGCATGTGCGAATGTATCACTTTGAGTTTTACTTCGATGCAGAATTACAATGCACCAATAAAAGTATTTAAAAAAAGAAAAGGAATAGAGCCTTGAGATAATTTGGTGCAATTTAGATAAGGCTGACGGATTAATGTTGATAGAATACTATTTCCTAATGTTCTGACTTCAGAAGTTTTATGGTGGTTATCTAAGCTGTTAGGTTTTAAGGATTATGTACAAAGGGTATACAGAAAATCTTATTATTTTTGCAGTGTTTTGCAAAATCTGAAATTATTTTAGAAAGTAAGCACACAACTTGTTATGTATTGCTTATGGTTTATTCTATGACAATGTATCAATCAGTCACAGAAATGCAGTGATAGCGAATAATTCCTTAAGGTATCTGTAATGGGCATCACATTCACAACATCATTTCAGACTCACTTGTGCAGGGCAACTAAAAGGAATAATTTGTGCTCATAGATGGAGGCACACCATGATGCATTTACCATATTTTGATGTGATTTGAACCCTTTCACGTTTTTTTTCAAAAGAATCCTGAGTATTTGAATTACATATTCCATGTGGTTTGGCTCTGGAATGTACACCGGAGGCTCCTGTGTTGAAGACTGGGTCTCAGTGCAGTAGCATTCAGAGGTGGGACCTTTGGGGGTGGGGGACTGGATACCGAGGGCTCAGATCTGAACACTGGATTAATGCACTGAAGGATTCACAATAGGAATGGACTGTCAGGAGGTGGTGGAAACTACGAGCAGTGAGACCTCCTTGGAGGAAGTAGGTTACCGGGAGCATGCCCTGGAAGGCTCATCGTGTCCCTGCCCTCTTCCTCCCTGTCTCTCTTACCTGACGACTTTCCTCCTCCACCTCAGGCCCAGAGTGAGAGGGCCAGCTGACCATGGACTGAAACCTCCAAAACCATCAGTAAAAATAAGCCTTCCCTCCTTTACGTTGATTTTTGTAGGTCTTCATCACAGCAATGCAAAGCTAGCACAATATTCCAGATTTGCCACTCAGCGCTTTCACTACATGTGTGACAACCCAGGCAGGATGGTGCATTTTCCACCATTAAGATAGCTCATAGAATCCTAGTGGCAAAAGTTTAAAACAAGAACAGAGAAAAGGGTGTCCCGGGTAATAATGAAGAGGGTTCTTCCCATAGCCCATGACCGGGTAGCACTGAACTCTTCGTGGGCAGCTACTTCTTGAGTATTAGAGAAGACGGCAGTTGGTGTACTTATGGTGCCTCTGACAAACCTTCCTGCTCACCATACTGCTCTTAATGCTTTCTTCTAAGAACAGATCCTAGCTGGCATTGATTCTATTCTTTGCTTCTCTATTACAGGATAACATAAACATAGATGAAGCCACCCGGTTCCTAGTGGAGAGCATTCTCGTGAACCACCAAAGCTTTCCAAGTGAAGAAAATGATGAGGACATAATTAAAATAGATCAGCAGACCAAGACAGAAGAGCGTAGATCTCAGTGCTGCTGATGGGGCTTCTGCTTCTCTGGTGCCTGCCGCAGTCCAGAGAGCAGAATGGCCATGGGCGCACTTCACACCGCAGCTCTACGGGGCACAGCTGCACATTTGAAAATGGAACACGTGGAGAAATGTCTTCGCTAGTGACTCTATGACTTAATAGATGACCCCTACCTAGGCTTTTGTTGTTGTTGCCAACATGTGGAGGATAATGTTTACATCCCTTTAAACATCTTTGTGCACGTCTTCCAAGTTGTAGCTTTTAGTGTAAGCACTGAGGTGGTAATTAAACTTCCCTGTGGTGTTCCTATCATTTTGATTGTGTTTCTGCCCCCAGGTTCCGTCTTCGCTTTCCTGAGGTTTTTAGAGTCTGTTAGCCACGAAGGCTTCAAGTTCCTGTTTAGCCATTCTGTTTTCTATTCAAAACATTGGTACATCATGTGAAATTGTTATCTTTAAATATGATTTCACCAGTCATGGATGGTGGGGCATGTAATCAATCACATCCCTCTCAAGCATGTGAAGATACCCTTCCTGATTGCTCCAAAAGTGCCCATGCCACACCTGTGTGGAGGACCTCTCTTTCTGGAACTGTTTGCTACCACTTGGAAACAATAGGAATGAACGTTTCTTCTCTCCGCCTAGTTCTTTCTCTCCTTTCCTCTGTGTGTTTACGTTTCTCACAGAAGGCCTTATTGATATTACTGTTGGAATTCTAGTTGGGAGTAGTCTTTTCAAATATGTAATGGTAATGGTCAAGAAGAGATTTTTTTTTCAAAGTTTATACAATTAGATACAAATTTCTGTAGTGTAAGTTGTGAAAGAAACTAGGTCATGTATAGTTTTATATGAAATTTTGGACATTTATGGTATAATGCTTCAAGCATGTAAGGCAGATTCACAATATTTGTATTACCATTTAACCCAATGAGAGAAAAAAAAATAAATATTTTAAGTAAAGCCTGGGTTTTGAATTAGTGTATGTCTGGGAAGATGATTTTTGCCTTAGAAACCTTGTGTATGTTCACATTTACTTTTTGTTTTTAAGGGACTTAATCATATTTTGTGGAAGTTCCAACTTACTTCATTCAAATAAATTTTGAGGGTTTGTATGTCATAATGCAAAGCTAATGCAAAATGAGATGCTGACCAAACTGGTTACATACATTAAGTGAACTTGGTGGGAAAGATCCATAAATTTACTGAGGATAGGAAACACACACACACACACACACACACACACACACACACACACACACAACTCCATTTCCGTTTGCACTGATAGGTTTGTTCTGGGAATAAATAGAAGTTGTCATTGGCCACAAAATTTAGGTTTTTTGTTTTTTGTTTTTTGTTTTTTTTTCAGTAGTGGGGATGGAACCCAGGGGCATTCTATCTCTGAGCTACATCCCCAGCCCTAATTTTATTCTTTATTTTGAAACAGGGTCTCACTAAGTTGTGGAGGACCTCACTAAGTAGCTGAGGCTGGCTGCGAACCGGGATCCTCTGGTCTCTTCCTCCCAAGTACTGGGATTACAAGCATGCACCACCACACCCGGCTAGATCTCTCTTATTAAAGCTCAGACTTGCTTAGAGGTCACAGTATGTTTTCTAAGTACAAAGTCTAATTTATAACTTTTCTTATATTTCAAAGCCCATAGGGAATGTATGAAATGTTGGTATCACAAACCCCAAATGTTAGAAACATCAGGTTTATTCTAAGTAGTTATTTAAGGAGACGGAAGTATACTTGGACTTTTCTTTTTATATGTGCTGATATTAATTTTTTACAAGAAATCTATCATATTTAAGTTCATTTAGCTTTGGTTTCAAAATCAAGAATATTTTATTTTCTTTGGCCATCTTTAATATATTATTAATTTAAGGGAATTTTAAGAATGGACAGTATTACTTTGCATAGCTCATTTTCTATGAACATTCAAGATTCTTTTTGTCAGTTTGAGGTAGTTTATTGTATAACTATTTTCTATAATTTAAAAATAAAACTGAGTAACTATTTTGCATTAGCCCTAAATTATTGCCAGTTTTTTTTTTGTAACCTGAACATAAAATTGGAATTCAAAGTAAGCTACACAAATACCCAAAAGCAAAGAAGAGAATACTTTGGTTTGCTTAATCTTTTTTTTTTTTTTTCCCAGTACTGGGAATTGAACCTAAGGGCCCTCTTCCAGTGAGCTACATCCCAGTTCTTTTTACTTTTTATTTTGAAGGAGGATCTCACTAAGTTATTGAGGCTGACCTTGACTTTGTGATCCTCCTGCCTTAGCCTCCCCAGCAGCTGTGATTACAAGCATGCTCCACCCTGTCCAACTCCCTTATTCACTTTGAAAAATCAGTTGCATATATAACATCAATTGCACACACACACACACACACACACACACACACACACACACACACACACACACACACACACGCACACACACACACACACACACACACACACAAATTCAGACACTGACAAAAAATCTAGAATACCTCATCAATTAAAAGGATGGATATCACCTGTTTGCATAAGTCACAGACATCATGAAACTTCCAGTGATGTAATATGCTATGTGTAGATCAGTAACCAATTAATGTTTCTAAAATTGATTGCTATCAAAACCTACAACTTTAAATGTGTAATTTGGCTTCCTGAGATATGTATATGTGGCAATTAAGTTGCTTAATGAAAATTCCTGAACCTCACTTCAGACTTGCTGGGTTAGTTTTCTAAGGATGAAGCTCAGAAATATGTCTTTACACCATTTGTTGAAAAGGCTGTCTTTTCACCAACACACTTTTTTGGTCACATTTGTCAAAAATCAGTTGACTATAAGTGTGTGGATTTGTTTCCATGTCTTCTTTTCTGTTCCATTGGTCTATGTGTCTATTTTTGTGCCAATACCATGCTGTGTTTATTACTATACCTCCATAGTATAATTTGAAGTCAGGTATTGTGATACCTCCTGCATGGTTCTTATTTTTGAGAACTTCTTTGGCTATTCTGGGTCTTGTTTTTCCATATGAAATATAGAACTGATTTTTCTAACTCTGAAAATGACGACATTGGGAAGACTGGTTATCCATTGCAGAAAAATAGAATTAAATCCCTATTTCTCACCCTGCACAAGAGTCAACTCAAGATTGGACCAAAGACCTGGAAATTAGACCAGACTTTTAAATTACTAGAGAAAGACATAGGTACAACACTCCAACATAGGGGCACAGTTAGAAGCTTCCTCAATAAGACCCCCAAAGCTCAAGAAATTAAAAGAAGAATTAACAAATGGGATGGCATTAAACTAAAAGTTTCTACTCATTAAAGGAAGCAATCAAGAGTCTAAAGAGAGAGTCTAAAGAATGGGAGAAGAACTTTGTTTATTCCTCTGATACAGATGTATCTAGAATATCAAATTACTTTAAAAACTTAACACTAAAATAAAAAACTAATAACCCAATAAAGAAAAGGGCAATTGAACTAAGTATACACTTAATAAAAGAAGAAATACAAATGGCCAATACATATATAAAGAATGTTAAACATCATTAGCAATCAGGGACATGCAAATTAAAACTACACTGAGATTCCATCTAACCCCAGTTAGAATGGCAATCATCAAGAAGTCACATTACTTAATCTTAGTGATTCTGTGCACAAATTGAAATTGTCATTTGTAATACTCACTGGGATAATCATTTTGTATTTATACTTCCTCTACCAAATATAGACTTGCCAATTTTTTGTCTTTAAATATTTCTCCAACACTTACAATATATCTGATAGTGATTAAAAAGATGATCATAATTAATTGGTATCATGTTAAGAAAAAATAAGTCAAACAACAATAAATACTGGTAGGGATGTAGGGAAATTGAAACTCTTACACACTGTTGGTGGGATTGCAAATTAGGTCAGGAGCTATGGAGATAAGTGTGGAGATTCCTCAGTCATTTGGAAAAGAATAAAAAGTAAGTCTTAATTGTATCTCATTTCTTCTCAAGATAATTTCCTATGGAAATTGGCTTAAATATAAAACTAAGAAATAAAATTTCCAAAATTTTAGTATGGATAGAAATCTTTTTTTTTTTTTTTTTTTTTTTGCGGTACTGGGGATTGAACTCAGGGGCATTCTACCTCCGAGCTATATCCCCAGCCCTATTTTTTATTCTTTATTTTGAAACCGAGTCTCACTAAGTTGCGGAGTGCCTCACTAAGTAGCTGAGGCTGGCCGCAAACCCGGATCCTCCGGTCTCAGCCTCCCGAATGCTGGGATTACAAGCGTGCGCCACCACGCCCGGCTGGATAGAAAACTTTTTTGATGGTAATAAAATTACTTGACATTCTCAAACTCTGAAAACCAAAGAGAAAAAGATAGTTACTTTTGATTACATTGAAGTACACGGTAAGACTATCTAAGCAAGTTTATAACAAGCAACAAACAAAAGTTTGTAACCAGTTAGTTGAGGGGTTAATGAATTCAATGAGTAAGAATGGGCAAAGGATGTAAAACTGGTATTTATGTAATTCACATGTCAAATATTAATAAACAGGAAATATTAGAAAAATAAAATAAAGCATATTATCAGATTTATTAAAATCTATACACTTGATTACATCATTGAGGTTGGTGAACATACAAGAAAATAGGTATTTAAATCTGCTGCTAGACTTGATTTATCTTGACAGATATTGCCAAGTTTTCTTCTAAAACTTCTATTCAGTTTACACTCCCAGCTCATGTCTTGCCGAGAAGTGAAACTGTTATTTTAGGGAAGTATAATTAAAAACAAATTATAGCTAGGTGAGATGATGCACACCTATAATCCCAGAACTTGGGAGACTGAGATAGGAAGATTGCAGGTTCAAGAACAGCCTCAGCAGCATAGTAACTCAGCATCCTAGTGAGACCCTATTTCTAAAACAATAATAATAATTTTTTAAAAATGCTGAAGTGTAGCTTGGAGGTAGAACGTCCCTGGGTTCAATCCCTAGTGCCCAAACCAAAAACAAAACAAAAAACAAAATCCCTTCCCAAGCCAAATAACTTCCCTGAAAGACAGAATATAAATAGAGTATTGTATTATTGAGTAAGCCCTGAATCAAAATGGGAGGCTAGGAAATCCACTAAAGACTGGAAAGATAAGAAGAGATCTCATTGTTTTGTCAAGAGATTCAAAACATCATTTTCAAATTTTCAGAATAAATGGTAAGGTGTCCTCAATCAAGAGGACTTGGTATCATTTGTTACACACAGTTCATCCCCAATCCAGTTGGTAATTGGAATGATCATCTGTGCTAGCTAATTGGTTTTATCTAAAGGGAAAAAAAATCAACTTCTAATAGACATAGAAGACAGGATTTAGGCTTCTGACTCTGTACAAGATGCCCATCAAGTTAGACTCCTGCCTCCACAGAAACTGTGAGGTAGTGGCACTGTCTTCTCCCTGATCATTACATTTCAAAGAGATGGTTCCCAGGTCCTCAAGAAAGTTGGTAAGTACAACTCACAGTAGCGAAATTATGGAGCCAGCCTAGGTGTGTATCCATCAACAGATGAATAGATTATAAAAATGTGTTATATATACACAATGGGATTTTACTCAACCATAAAAAAGGAAAAAATATGTCATTTGCAGAAAAATGTATGGAACTAGAGAATATTATGCTAAGTGAGATTAACCAGTCTCAGAAAGTAAAGAGTTGTATATTTTCTCTTATATGCAGAAGCTAGAGAGAAATTGGGAAACAAAAAGGACTTGAGATAAATGAGGAGAGATAGCAGTAGAATAGTGGAAGGGGACTTGGGGAAGGAGGTGGGGAGAGGGAAAAAGGACCCTGGATGAAGGAAACAGTTCAAATAATACTATGCATATCACAGGTTTGATGCCAGTGTGTGGTAACTTAGGGAAATTTTGTTTCAAAATGAAAAATAAAGAGGGTTCAAGTGTAGCTCAGTGGTAGCTTCAATCCCCAGTATCACAGGGAAAAAATAAAAATTTAAAGTCTTTGTCAGCCATCTGGAAAGATACATATCAAAAAATTACTGGTTGCAATTGCCTCAGAGAAGAGCTGGAATTGGGGGTGTTGACCAAGGCTGACTTTAGATTTGCAGACAATGTTTACATTGGCATAGCAATGAATTACAGGTGCTATTAACAATTTATACCAATCACTATATTTGCTATACTATCATTGAAATGAAAAGGAGCATTATCACTTGGAACATAATCTTTTTAAAAATAAAATGCAGTTTGGATTCTCTTACATTTTACTGTAGTAAATAACATCACCAATAATTTTTCCCTTTTCATATATTGGTTTATTTAACAAATCGGCTGATTTCCTAAAGATCAATAGCTTCAATATCCAGCTCAGAGTTAAAACATGCATCTACATTTGCATGGGGTGAGTCTGTCGTTGTGAACTCTAGCCAGTGTTCAAAAACAGACAACTGTGCATTAAAAAAAAAAAAAAAAAGACTTTAGATGGTGTGAAATCATGTGAACTACGAATTTATTTTATATAAGATTCTACTTTTAAAGAAAACTGTGGGGCTCCAGCCCTCCAGGCAGTGGGGTTGGGGGTCCTTCGATAGGTGTGGATTGAGACGAGGTCGCGAGAATACACTCACACCGCATGCAGTGTAGAAGCACATCTGTTTATTGCTTGTTAGTAGCTGTTTTTTATACTATCTTTTTTGCAGTGAGGCATATAGAACAGAAATTTTTACAGTCTTATTTTTCTAAAGGTTGAGTAGGTACATCTTTAACTAGAAAAGCCATTTCCCATGACATTTAACTGGGTTAAGAAAACAGTAAAGGTTACAAAATACAATACATATATAAAGATTCTTTTAGTACAGCAGTGTTAAAGGTTAACGAATAGCCTCTATTCATTAGTTTAAATCTTTACTCTTTATTTAGCTCCTTTAAGTAGTGTTCTTATCTTTTTCTCAGGCAGCTAGATAGTTAATGTATCTGGTAAAATTCTAAGTAGACAAGGTGGAAGTGGACAAAGACTATCTGTCTTAAAGGTCCATCAGCATTTCTCAAACCAAAATTCATTATTTTACAATCTTCTTCCTGCAGTCAAGCCTGCCCTAAAAGTTTAAGTATTTATATATTGCAATGTAACACATTTATGATTATGTTCTTGTTCATGCTGAGATAACATGAGATGCTGTCTTTTAGTGGCATGATTATTTGGCTGAATTTTTTTGGACTACACTAAATTTATAGCATGCATTTATACAAAATTTGCTTTTGAATTCTTAGTATAGCCTCAGTCATGCTGTCAAATTATGATTTGAGCATGTGCAGGATTTTAAAGGAATACAGCAACTGAGTTAAATAAGGTTATATAATAATGGTGATTGAACCTAGCTCCAATTTCAATTGAATATACTTGTCTATCTAAAGTGAAAGATTAACTTCTAAGGACTTTTTAAAACTGATTACGAACTTTCCAAATGCCTTCCCAAAACGTTTCTTTTATAGTATTTATTGGTGTAAAGTACCAACGTATTTCATGCTGGTTTGCTTCTGAATTATTTCAATAGCTGGAAGTAGAGTGTAAATTTTTGCCTAGCCTAATACCTTTGAAAATTGAATACGTCCTCTAAACTGTTTTGTGGTACTATCTGAGCATATTTCTATCCAGTCTCATATGACAGGATGATGATTTGATGACAAATTCGATGTATTTTGTTAACAATGTAGAATATGGACAGTAGTTAGACCTTATATAGAAAGGAATGATAGTTAAAACAGGAACTTGTGACAGAATAGATGTGTAAGCCATTCCTCCGATATATATAATTCTCAGTACAGTATGTTCCAAAGTCATGGTAATAGGTAACAGAAATCATCCTATATTCAAACACTTAAGCATCATACACTTCATCTCAATATAAAGTGATGATTAGATGCTAAGTCAATGCTAAGTTTAAAATATTATGCTCTGATATATGTGTATTAATATATTAAATATCTACTTCAATATTTTCTCATTACACTTTTTTAAGCATAGAAGGAACATGAAATGTGTATTTCATAGGTACATATTTTTAAGACATTTTACAATTTAATGAAAATCCCCAAAAGGAGAACTTACTATATGCCTATATTAAGATAGATCTAGGATGAAATAAACTAAGCTTAATATATCCACTGTACAGAATCCACTCCTATGCTTACTCCTCTTAACTCATTATTTATGCTGCCTTGACTTGTGGGTGTCAGACAAGAGTCTGATGCAACAACCTTTACTCAAAGCAATGGCCACGTTCCTGCAGGAGCTACCATCAAAATATTAGCTCCCACACCCTGTCCCTACAACTCATAGTTGCTAAAAGGTTTCTCTTCTCCAGTAATATCCCATGCAATATACCAAATCAGCAAATAGAAAAGGGATCTGATGCCTTCTTTTCTCATTAATGAGTTGGACAAGCTTCCAAATGACTGCTAGCAGTGGTATTTTGGGAACTGCATGTTATGAAAGAGTTTGTCTTTTTAACCTTTACTAAATGACATGTCTGTAAGTTCATTTTTGAAGCCTCCTTGTTCTTTTCAAACCAAGGTTAATGATGAACTTGAAGAGGAAAAGGAAACAAGGTCTGTCAAATGGAGTTAACTACAAACTTCTCTATCCACTTAGTCTGCTTTGACTAGAGGAGAAATGGTAGCCAACTCCTACTGGGCCCTTAAATGCAATTTTTCATTCTGTTTCTGGTCCAAATGTTTTAGATAAAATATTCAGTATGACATAGCTGATTAACTCTGTAATAATATTTGTTGTAGGAGTCACCTTAAAATGTAGGAGTTTGTTATTTCAAAAACAGGATTTTTATAAGCCTTAAATATTATAAATCATAATTAATTGATTAAAAATAATTTTGAAGAAAAGGTGAGGTATCATATTTCCAATACAAAATTATTGTGCTATTTAATAAAAAATAAGCTGAGTGTGGTGGTGTACATTTGTAATCCCAGTACATGGGAGGCTGAGACAGGAGAATCGCAGGTTTACAGCCAGTCTCAGCAACTTAGTGAGACCCTGTTTCAAAATAAAAAAAATAAACTGGGTGTGGTGACACATGCTTGTAATCCCAGTACTTGGGAGACTGAGACAGAAGGCTCACAGGTCTCACAGGTTCGAGACCAGCCTCAGCAACTTCATGATACCTTATTTTCAAATAAAAAATAAAATTGATCTGGGGTGTAGCTCTGAGGTAGAATGCCCCTGAGTTCAATTTCTAGTACCACAAAAATACAGAAAGAAAGAAAAAGAAAGAAAGAAAGAAGGGAGGGAGGGAGGGAAGGAAGGAAGGAAGGAAGGAAAGAAGGAAGGAAGGAAAGAAGGAAGTTAAAAAAAAATAGGGCTGGGAATGTAGCCACACACACACACACACACACACACACACACACACACACACACACAAAATAATAATAATAAATCAAACAAGATCACTTTTTCTTACAAAACATGTTGATGTTATTTACATTATTATTACAAGATTATTTACATTATTAAGAGAAATTTTATTGTTGGCTATCTCAACTTTATAACAAAATAAGAATTTATGCAAAGATATTAGGAAGAAAAGGCACAGTATGACTGATGTCTTTTTTTTAGAAAACAGAGTAAATGCCATGTAATGACAGTAGAGTCAAGAGATTTATCTACAAGCCAAGGAAAAATAAAGATTGTGAAAAATCTCCACATGGGAGGAAGTGGCAAGGAAGGATCTTTCTGTAGATTTGAGAAGGATCGTGACCTGGCTGATACCCTTGATCTTGGACTTATAGCTTCCAGAGCTAGACTACAGTACTTGCGTTTTAAGCCACCTAGTTAGTGGCGATTTGTTAGGCAGTTCTAGGAAATAAATACCCTCAACATCAGCTCTACTCCTTTTAGATCAGGAAAAGAAGTGAAAGTGGGGAAGAAGTCAGAAAGTCAAGATCAAATTAGATGTACTACAATGGAGAATACACAATGCTGAATACACAGCAAGGTTTATAAAAAAGACAAGATTTCAAAAAAGAGATAGCAATCAGTATAATTTTTGTAAACATCAGAATGGAGATCTAGTAATTGATATGCTTAGAATATACTAAATAAAATAACATATGGTTTGGAAATAATGGGATGGGCAAAGCCATACTAGAGCAACACAAACCAAAATAAAGCACAAATATCAAGAAAGGTGAAATCAGGGCAAAAGGTACTAAATGGACACAAGAGAACACTTTATCCATGATGAAGACCTAGAAGTTATGAATGCCATCATATGAATCCTCAATATTCACAAAGGAAGTTTTAGGAAATGTTGAGAAAAAAGAGCATTTGTATTATGAAACTTTCATTGAATGAACTTTACTCAAAAAATGTGAGATACCATAAAATAGGTCTGTGAGCACATGCACACCTAAAAAAATGGGTGTATCTTCTTTTCTATTAATTTTGGAATAGTCACTCATAAAAGTGACTGTGAACTAGACCATAAAGAAATATCAAATTGATAAAAGTTGCAATTGAGTTATCAACATTCATCACAGAATACCAACAAAGGCATATAGCAAATTCAATCAAAGAAAAATCAACCTTAGGCCAAGGAGAAAATCAAACCCAAACTTAGAGTATCTGGGAAATAACTACATCAGAAATACCATAGATAGACTCTTCTGGGCTTCAAACAACACAATGCTAAAAGGACTATGTATACTTCTAAATAATTAAAGAATAAAGCTAGTGGATAAATCATCCCTTCATGATAAAAAATACACTAAATTGAGTATAGAAAAAATGTAACCCTACATAGTAAAGATAAAAAAGGATTTATATAGGATAGCCTATAGCTAGCATCATAGTGGTGAAAAAACTAAAAGCTTTTACTCTGAGATAAGAAACAATATTACCATTTATGTTCAATATAGTTCCAGAAGTCCCAGCCAGAGCAATTAAGCAATAAAAGTAAATAAAAATTATCCAAAGTGGAAAAAAGAGTAAAAATGTCTCTGTTTGTAGGCAACGTACTTTTATCCATTGAAACCACAGACACACACAAACACACGTACACATTTATATACACATATACATAAAACCCATTAGAATTAAAGAGCTAATTCAGCACATTTTCAAGATATAAAATCAATAAACAAAAAGCAGTTGCACTTTTATGCACTAACAATAGAACATCTGAAAAAGAAAACAATCCCATTAATTCCATTTACAATAGCATCAAAAAGAACCAAATATATAAGAATAAAATGAACCATGGAGGCGAAAGTCTGCTTCATATACCGAAAACTATAAAACATTGATGAAAGAAATTAAATCAGACACAAATAAATAGAAAAATATCCCATATAAATGGAAGATTTACTATTGTTAAAATGTCCATCTTAATTAAAGCAATTGACAGATTCGATGTAATTCCTCTTGAAATTGCAATGACACTTTTTATAGAAATAGAAAAATAAATCTTAAAACTTTAATGGCACAACAAGGGGTCCAAAATAGAAAAAGTAATCTTGAGAAAGAACAAAGCTGGAGGTATTTCTTTTTCTAATTCTAATTTCAAACTTACAATGGAATGTTTGTAAAAAACAAACAAACAAACAAAAAACCCTTTGATTAATGGAACAGAAAACAGAATAGAAACTCCCCCCAAGCCCCCTCATATAGGGTCAACTGATCTTTAACAAAGATGTCAAAAACACACAATGGTGAAAAGATAATGTTTAATGTCTTCAATATATAGTATTGAAAAAAATCATAAGTCCAATACAAAATGATGGAATTGGGTGATCATCTTTTGCCATATAGAAAAATCAACTCAAAATGGATGAAAGACTTGGGCATAAGATCTGAAACTACAAACTTCTCAAACAAAATATAGGGAGGAGGGATTGTGTGTGTGTGTGTGTGTGTGTGTGTGTGTGTGTGTATTACTAGAGATTGAACCCAAGGGTGTTCTATCACTGACCTAAACACTCCCATCCCTTCTTATTTTTTTTTTTTAATTTTGAAACAGAGTTTTGAATTATCACATGCTGATCTCAAATCTGCAGTCTTCCTGTTTCAGCTTCCAAAGTAAAGTAATGGAATTACAGGTGTGTATCACTGCATCCTAGTGAAAGAAAATATTAATCTCAGAAATGGCATATGTGTGTGTGTGTGTGTGTGTGTGTGTGTGTGTCTGTGTGTGTACATTTGTGTGTGTAACATCAAAGGCACAAGGGGGGAAAGACAATTAGGATTCCATCAAACTAACACAACAAAGGAAATAATCAAGAGTGAAAGAGCAACCTACAGAATGGATAAAATATTTGCAAACATTTATCTAAAAACGGGATAATACCAAGAATATTTAAGAATCTCCTACAAGTCATTAACAAAAAACACCCTAACTAAAAAATTGGCCAAAGCTTGAATGGACACTTCTCCAAATATGATATGTAAATGGCCACCACATATATGATAAGGTACTCATATCACTAATCATCAGAAAAACACAAACTGAAATACACAATAAAACATGAACTTATCCTTGTTAAGAATGTTATTAATAAAAAGAGAGACAAATACTGGCAAGGACATGAAGAAATTGGAACCATTATATTTTGTTGGTGGAAAGGTAGCATGGTGAAGTCACTATGGAAAATATTATGGAAGTTCTTCAAAAAATTTTAAAAAATAAGCCTACAGTAAGAGCCATCAGCCCCATTTCTGTATATATATCCCAAAATATTGAAATCCAAATCTTGAAGTGTTAATTTGTACCTTCATGTTCACTTCAGCATTCTTTGCAATAGCCAAGATATAGAAAAAAAACCACATATATGCAGAGAGATGAACAAAGAAAATGTGTTTTTTATGTACAAGGGATTTATTCTGTCTTAAAAAATATGGAAATTTCAACCACTTGGGAGAATATAACTAAATCTAGAGGACACCGTGTTAAGTGAACTAAACCACTACAGAAGGACAAATACTGTATGATTCCACTTACATGACGTATCTAAAATAGTCAATCTAGGAGAAGGAGATAAGTAAGAAATTCTTCTTCCATGGGCATAGCTACAATAAATAATATGATATTTTGCACTTTGAAATGTGTTAAGCAGGGTAGATTTCATGGCAAGTGTCCTTGCTCCCAAAGAAATAAAGCTCACACGCCTGAACAAAAGGAACTTTTTAGAAATGATGGATATGATTTTTTTTATTTTATCACAGGTGCATTCATATGTCTAAACTCATCAGAATGTATATACCAAACATGTATAATTTTGTAGGTAATTACATCTTTAAAAAGCTTCAAAACTTTTTAGAAGACCAGTGACAGAATAAGTTAATTCTAAAGCAGGACGTTTTCTCGCTACAGAACCTTGTAATTATAAAACATGTCGGAGGGAAAGGATAAAATAGAGACATCCAAAATTATGGTAATGTGAAAATAATCACATTTACATGAGAAAAAAATAGTTCTAAATAAAATCTTTGCTCAAATTCGTGTAAATGAACTCAAAGGAAAACATAAATTCCTTCAACTGCCCCAGGGAGAAAATTAATCTAGTTTTATATGTGAGAAATAAGTGGCCAATAATCTAACCTTTACTGTTAGTAGTAGATCCCTGGGCTTGTTTGCTCATGAAGAATGGAGCTAGTTGCAAGAATTGATGTGACTTGCAGAACACAATGAAAAAGAAATATTTCCTTTACCTCCTCTCTTCCTCCGTCTTCTAAGCATTCTAGTAAAAAATATAAATTACAAAGTCCTATAATATGTCACAAAGAACTTGATAAAACTTTTAAATAATTGACCATTCTAGTGCCAAAGTATAGAGCAAAAACCATATATGAGTAATTAGCAAATAAAATAAATATGCATTAAAGATCAATGCGAGATGTCCAAGAGGCACAAAGTGATTCACTATTAAGAATATCAAGAAAACTATTAATGAAATACACCATGAAAACAAATCAAAGTGGGAAACATGATTTTTCTACAAATATAAAAAGAACTTTATAAAATGTATTGCAACTTACAAAACACAGAAATAAGCATTTCCTTAATATGATTTTTAAGTGTGTTTATTGTGTCCAAAAGTCAACATTTAGGGGAAAGAATGACTCCATGATGAACCAATTTAGATGAGATACAGATGGAATTTAAGGTATGATTTTATTATTTCAAAAAACAATAGTTTATCTATAGTTTAAAGATTAAATGATTGTTACAGTAAATATAACAAGAAAATTATGCACTAGATGTTATTACTTTAGTTTGTTCTGTAATAGGTTCTAGCAAGCTAATTACATTTTCTACCGGCCACCGTTGATTATTAAAAAAAGCTTGGCTTACTTAACAAGCATGTTATCCTATTTAAACATCCTATTTAAACATCTATTTATCCTATTCAAACATCTCAGCTATTATGAAAAAATTACATACAAAAAAGTTGTTAATAAGTATTCTTTAGTTAAATAAAAAATTGATAGTTAAAAACAATATTAGGAGTGTAGATATAGATAAAAGTAGTATGTCTTTTTTAAAACCAAAAGTGTTTCCATAAATGTAATATAAGGCCAAATAGTTATTAATAAAAAGTTTTTAATACTTTAATGTAAGACTGAATAGATTATTCAAAGGAAAGTATTAATAGCTTTTTTTCAAAGGGCACTGTATGATTTTTATCCTTAGTCAAATACTCATTGAAACAGTAACTCAGACAATGGCTTAGGAGTGAGCCTATACTGGATCCAAGATAAATCAAAAGCAAACTAGGGCCTAGATAATAAACCAAGAAACTGTAGTTCATCATCAATATTCTATGTAGATAACAGTCATCATTGATGAAGCTGCCTCATTGAAGTGTCAGTTCTGGTAAAGTCCACTGCAGGCACCACAGACTAGGCGAGCTCAAGACTGAAGGGCCTTCTGAGACAAGATGGCGGCGCACCTCACTTCACTACCTCTCTTAAGATCTTACGAGCAAAGAGCAACTGAGGTGTGTGTGGTAAACTACATCTGGGAAATCCAAGCCTTCCTAATGTTTCTGTATGCATTCTGTGCTGTTGGCTGTCCTGTAGCCCTTCTTCAAGCTAGGCAAATCTGATATCCAATGGAGTCCATCTTGTTCTATGACTTATCTGAAGGGAGGGTTCTACAGACTTATCATTATTATTAATTTAATATTATTTGCTACTATATTTAATAGTATTCTTTAACATTATTTATTAATTATTACTTAACTAGTGCTCATAACATTAATCAATCATCCTTTAAGAACTGCATCTAAGTTTTAGTTGTTTGTTTCTATTTAGGAAAAACATTCTTCAAGAAAAGTATCTCATGGAAATTATTTAAATCTTATTTAAAACAAGAATGTTTATTTTGCTCCTTATGGGATCAAAGTGACAGGAACTCCAAAATCATATAAAACAACATCTATGAAACATAATCTATTAGCCAAATATAATAATCTAAATAATAAGAAAAAATAAGCTTTAAAAATGACATTTCAAACTCATTTTCCATTACTCAGACTTTAGAGTAAAATACTTGGCTAAAATCTGACAATTGTCTGGTTTCCAGTTTATGGAAACTAAGAATTTAAAGAACAATATAAAAATATTGCTGTGAACTTTCAATTCTTTTCAGAGGTTGAAGGAGAAAATATTTAATTTTTTTCCAATTTTGAAATATAGTTAAAATTTCTTTAGAACACAGTGTTGAAAAAAACAGTTCTATTTTCCTCCATAACATTCTAACATTCTGCTGTGCAATTTTTTTAAATGCTAGTGATATTAAGTGTACTATTGTGAGTCTTATATTTCAGGCATTTGGACATGCAGGAGTAATAAGTTTGACAGCACGGCTCATTAATAATAAATTCTGTAACACTTCTGTTTTACTTCATAGCAGAGAGATTTCTGGGTTTTGCACAGAAATCAACCTAAGAGGACTGAAGATATATTTAGAGAATGGAAAATTATAAAGAAAAGTGACATGAATTTGTCACTGAAAAAAAACAAGCATGTTGTGGACTGTGAGAAGTTTAGTATTTTTTCCACACTATTTTTATGTCCAGAAAATAATTACAGTGCTAAATAAAGGAATATTTACTGGTCCAGAGAAGAAAAACAGCAAGTCATTTTAATTACTTCTCTTGAGTCAAAGACAAAACCATATGACATGAAAAAAGATTTTAGAACTGCCAGTTCTGAACATTTATGAAATATTTAAATAAGTTAGGAGATATTACATGTAGAAAGGAAATCTGAATAAAAACTAAAAATTCTTGATTATTAAATGACTTAAATTCTATTAATAATAAATGTTCTTATAGAGGATATAGTTGGTTTACTGGAGCCTCCTGATGAAATAGTTTAGCTAATACTTACGAGAATTTGTACACTTTCAGATGATATTTGCTATAACATTCTATACCATTCACCTCCGAGGAAAACACTGATATTGATGAAGATCCATTATAACTGAAACATAGATGAAAACTAAAACACAACTGTAATATTTTGAGAATATATTATTCATTGCTCCATTTCTCAGTACATATTTTCAGGTGAATTTTCTCCTCAGGTCATAATGTAAAATGGGAATGCAATAAAATATCACAAATAAAACTTTTTTTTTTTTTTTTTTTTTTTTTTTTTTGCGGTACCAGGGATTGAACTCAGAGGCATTCTACCTCCGAGCTACACCCCCAGCCCTATTTTTTATTCTTTATTTTTTAAACCGGGTCTCGCTAAGTTGTGGAGTGCCTCACTAGGTAGCTGAGGCTGGCCGCGAACCCGGATCCTCCGGTCTCAGCCTCCCCAATGCTGGGATTACAAGCGTGCGCCACCACGCCCGGCTCAAATAAAACATTTTTAAGGACAACAATCTACATCTACTTCTATAACTATTCAAAAGACTTATTCAAGGAGGATGTGAATTTTCATTACCCAGATACAGCATCAATGAAGGAGCCTGACCACCAGATGTCAAGTCTTCAAGTCCACAAATTGTTGAGAAAATGATGCATATTTTATTTATTACTTCAAAGTAAGAATAACATAATCATCATGAGTAACCTAAACTATAAGAGGCACCAAGATTAAAAAAAAAGAAAACTGAAGTGAAAATCAATTCAGTATCACAGTTTATAGCAGAATGAAGAGGAACACCCTAGCTGCTGATGGTGCTGAGAAATTCTTCCTGTGTATTGTAATACTAAATTTCTAAAACCTGTCTATTAATTTTTATAATAAAATGGTAATCATTAAGTTGTTAATATAATTTTTACTTATTTTCATATACCAAAAGTTCTTTCTGTGATGATAGAAAGACTTGAGCCATTACCTTGTGCTGAAATGAGTACTCTATATGCTTCTTAATGTAAGTTATAAACTTAGTATATGATATGGCATTATTTTAAATCATTCGAGTTCACTAGTTAATAAAATGTCTTGTAGCCAGGCATAGTGGCGCACACTTGTAATCCCAGTACTTGGGAGGCTGAGACAGGAGGATCACAGGTTCGAGGACAGCCTCAGCAAGTAATGAGACTCTCATTAACCTAGTGAGACCCTGTTTCCAAATATGAAATAGAATTGGGCTGGGGGTGTAGCTCAAAGGTAGAATGCCTCTGGGTTCAATCCTGAGTACCAAAAAATAAATAAATAAATAAATAAATAAATAAATAAATAAATAAATAAATAAAATGTCTGGTAACAACTGGATAGTCATCTAGGAAAACAAGTTGGCTCCCTAAATCTTATTGTTAATTCAAGTAAATTCCAGATAAATTAATAATTTAAAGGAGAAATATCTTTAAATTAATAAATTAAAACATGGGGCTTCCTAAAAGTCTCCAAATCAGGAGACATTTTAAATATGTGAAAAGATTCTAAGATCTGATATATTCAATTACGTAAAAATAAATAAATACATTGCCCCCCAAATCACCATAAATGAACTCAAAAGATATTCCCAGAAAAGTACCTCATAGCACTGCTCAAAAAGACTGCAGCTTAATAAAAAAAAAGTGAGCAAAGAAAAAGCAGAAATTGTTCATTGAAGAGGAAATACAAATGGCTTTTCAACAATCAAAAACATTCTCAAGCTCCCAAATTCAAAACAAAATGCAGTAGCATTTTTTAAAATCTACTTCATTGGCCAAAAATGTATTTGCTAAAACTATTAGGTTGTGGGCACTCAAGGTCTGATTTTGCTGTAAGAGTGAAAAAGCAATTTGATTTATATAGAAAAAAGTACCCATGTCATTTGACATTGCATTTCCACATCAACTTTTATCTTATAGACATGCTTGGACAACTGTAAATTTAATTCATTTTTGCAAGGAGAGTTATTGCAGTAACAGATATAAAAACAAGACTTTGGAAATCATGGGTTAAAACCAGAATGGTGCAATGCTGTTACTTTCTATAGATATAGAAAAGGCACAGATCTTTTATACAGTAACATAATAATTTTATAGGTTATTCAGAACTACTTTGAAAATTAAGTGCTAAAGCAACTACAACCTATTTTGAACTGTAGAAGTGAAACCTTTTTTATGCAATACTTGTCTCTGATTGAGCAGGAGTGACTAATTATTATGATTGTTATTGTTATGTGTTGAGAGCTGTGCTGAGCAGTGTAAAAGGTTATCTTACCTACTTTTAATAAAACATGATCCACAGATGATTTTTCTAATGCCAATATCTCCATATATTTTTCAAAAAATTAAGGCACATAGATACTGTAATAACTATTTCCTAGATTATGGTTACCAAAGTTACTGAAATTCTGATTTATCTTCTAATCTATACAAGAGAAATCATTTATGACTCAGCCTGCTCGGGTCTGTTATAACAAACTGCTTATACACAATACAAGTTCATGTCTCACAGTTCAAGATCAAGGCAACAGCAGATTGGGTGTTTGGTGAGGACCTGCTAGCTTAGACAGCTGTCACCTTATTTTGTTCTTACACATCAGCAGAGGTGAGAAGCTGTTTGGAACATCATTTATAAGGCAACAATTCTCTACTCCCATAACCAAATCACCTCCTAAGGACCTTACCTTCTAAAATCATAATTTAGTGGTCAGAGTTAAAAGATATGATTTTGGGGGGGAACACAAATATCCAAGCCACATCAGTGTCCTCTGCTCCAAAAAGAATTGCTGGTTCTCTTTCTTTTGGTTCTGCATACAGGGAAGGGACAAATGAAACTAAGCCCAATTATAGTTTTGAGAAAGAAATAAACATGTAAAGATATAGCCAAATAGAGTTATCTTCTAGTTATGCTTGAACCCAAACCATGCCAGAAAGTCAGAGAAAAAAAAATATCTTGCTTCTGAAGAACTTCTAGGATAGACAATTCAAAGTAAATAAAAATGAATTAACCATCAAAATAGCCTTTATTATTATTATTTTGAGACATAGAAGTTTATTTAGGAAAGTAGGGAATTCACATTCAAGGGAGACTGCTAGCCACCCCAAGAATGAGAGAAGCCCTTTCAGAGTACAAAGCTCTTCTTTTATAGCGAGGATTCCTGAAGGGTGGGCAGAAGGCCTGTAAGGATGACCTCAGTCCCATAGTCAAAAGATGATTTAGGATGCTCTGGGTCATGACATGCACTACCTTATCTATGAGGAAGTCCTTTTAAACTATTCAAGGACAGCCAACAAGGTTGAGGACCTTGCTCTGTTAGGTGTTGCCCAAGGAGATTCCTCTTTTTGGGACAACAGGCCTTGTCACTGGCTTCCCTATTAAAATTGCATTTTCCTTGTTCTCCCTGATGTCTCTTTTCTACCTATTTCATTTATTCCATATAATTTTCCCCCTGAGATGTTTGTCCCTTAATCTTAAGGGTTGCTGAGGGACAAAAGTCCATCTTCTATAGTTGCTTCAGGCTTGCAGGGGGTTGTTGTCTCTGTCTGGCCAGGGATCAAAAGTCTTGTCCTAACTGATCTAAAGGATACAGAGAGAAACTGCTCTCATTTACTGAGATGAGTTCTTTATCATCGTGCCTAGCCTCTTAGAATTATTGAGAGGACTTTCACAAGCCTGGTTATTTGGTCAATAAAACCATTCATCTGCTTTTTGATAGTATCACAATTTCACTGGGCATCTACATGAAAAACTGACACATTAGTACATCATACAATAACCCAGATATACTGCTGTAAGCACCACTCAAGTTTGCTTTTTTTTTTTTTTTCCGGTACTGGGGATTGAACCCAGGGGCATTGTACCTCTGAGCCATACCCCTGGCCCTATTTTTTATTCTTTATTTTGAAACAGTGTCTCATAAGTTGTTGAGGGCCTCATTATGTAGCTGAGGCTGGCTGTGAACCTGTGATCATCTTGTCTCAGCCTCCCAAATACTGGGATTACAGGCGTGCACCACCATGCACGGTTGCGTTCATTTTGAAACTGAATAGATAGGTAAAAATCTCAGTAACTTACCACTAATGAGTCAGCTGCTAAATGCCACAGAACTGATTACATTGCAAAGACTTATTACATGCTCAGGAAGAAGAGGAGATAAACACACTCAGCACATACCACAGGACATCAGTGTGTGTGTGTGTGTGTGTGTGTGTGTGTGTGTGTGTGTGTGTGTGTATTTATTTTTTACTAGTTAGAAATATATGTAACATCAATACTCTTATATGTGAGAAGGCAGAGGTTCCAATAGCTTAAGATATTTGTCAAAAACAACTCTCTGTGGCAGAACCAGTTCTGATGAACTCACTTATTTACTAATGTGACAAGCAATTCCAGAGTAGCTATGATAGCATCCAATCAAATATGAGATGCTATGAAACACATCACTATTTTATATTCCTTGAAATACATCATTTGAAAATTATACCATAATATATGCATCGTACCATATATCCTCTGTCAAGTACAGGGATTTCCTATATATTCCCTACCACCATATACATAGAGCCTCCCCTCTTATCACTGTCCCTTTTCAGAGTTTTGTAGATTATCCTACATTGACACACTATTTTCACCCCAAGACCATAATTTACATTAGGGTTCATTTAATATTGTGCCTCTATAAGAGCTAAGTGGTAATGCAAGGGAAATCACTACATCTCTAATTTAGCTTTGCAATTTATGACTTTGCATATTAAGTTTGCTTATGTAGCAGTATATTAGCAAGATATTTAAACTTATATTTGTGCAATTTGCAGGGCTCAATTAATTGCAAGTGTTACGTGTGGCTTCTTTCTGTTGCTATGGGCAAGTTACTTGAACGACTTCACCAGATTCTTGAAGTGAACAAAAATTGCTTCCCACTCAGTTATAATTTTACCATGCAGAGGCTAGAAATTGGGAATAAATAATGAAAAAGGTCATTCAGGTTCACATTTAATGCTCTGTGTGGGATGCAACTCATGATTGGAGATGGAAACATGACCTAGTGGTGGAGAGCTCTTGCTTTATAATCTGAAAGAAATTCTGACAGCTCTGACTTTGATTTCACATAAGTAAATGGAGAAAAAAAAACTATCATCAAGCAACAAAGATGGTTTCTAACATCTTCCTTTAGAGTTGTTAAAAAAGATTTCTTGCTATCTTATTATAACTTTAGTATCATCTGTCTTATAACTGGCATATCATTGAGATAAATACTGAGGAAATGAGAGACACAGAAAATATTTTTCCCCAAACAAAATTTGTAAAATATGTGCTTTTCCTTACCAATAAGAAATCTGTTAGTTGAATTGGTAGCTTAGATTATAGACATTAACTTCACATAGTTCTGGAAGCTGGGAAGTCCAAGATGAGGTGACGGCGTTGTCACGCTCTGGTAAGGGCCTCTTCTTGACTCCTACTTGGTTGTCTTTTCAGGTGTCCTGGAGGGAGGGGAGGAAAGAACAAGTTTTCTGGGTCTCTTCTTATAAAGGCACTAATCCTATTATGGAGGCCTCACCATCATAATATTATCTCAACTTAGTTGCCTCTAAAAGCCCCATCCCCAAATACCATCACATTGGGGGGGAGAGGAGTGGGCTTCATATGAATTTTGGTGTGGGAGGCACAGTTCAGTCCAAAGCAGTGAATTCAAGATGGTTATGATTTCTTTGCCATGTTCTCCCTTGAAAAGTGAAATTTATTTTCCCTCTGTCAGATTCTAGCCTGGTTCTGTGACAATGGATTATGACAAAAGTGGTACTGTGCCAGTCCTGGGTTTGGCCTTTCAGAGGATTGGCAGGCAGCTTTTGCTTCTGCTTTCTGGATGCTCTCTCTCCGGGGACACTCTCGCTCAAAGCCCAGCTGCTGTGTTGTGATGGATATGCTTGGGTCAACATCCCAGCTGAGTACTCCTAGCCTTCACCTGGCATCAACTGTCCAGCCACATGAGTGAGCCATCTTTGAGGGTTGTTTCATCCAAGAAGGCTTCCAGATGACCATGGCCCAGGTGGCATCCCAGGACTAGAAACACCCAGGTGATCCCAGTCAACACGCAGAACTGTGAGGAACAAAAAAATGGTTGTTTCAGCTATTCAATTTTCGCTTGGTTTGTTATGCAGTAATCACTAATCAAAAGGCTCATCTTGCATAACAATTATGTTAAGTTGTATTAGAAGTTGAGTATTCCATTTGACAAAGTGAATAGAAAATTAGTAAACTTGATTCATATCAACAATTGTGTGTGTAATTTAACAGTCTCTCTAGAACTCCCTCAAGGCAATTTTAGCAATTCAAGAGATTACCATTGGACCTTATCTTCTTCCATAAATTTATATTTCACTGGGTTCTGAACAAAAAGTATGTAGGTCTACAAATGCTTCTAACATAATAAATTGAAATGTTATCTCATCTTTAAACTCCAAGAAAAGAGAGAAGACTTCTATTTTAACCTTATCTCAATAAAGACTGGCCATTTGGTCTAAATGAGAACAGAAAAATATCAAGAAGTTAGTTTGACATTGAACTCTTATGTTGTCATTGATATGTTTTGAAAATAAATTAAAACAACAGCAAACAACCCCAAAGGCTAACAAACCTAGCCACTCTATTCGATTCAGAAAACTACTATGAAAAATCTCTACATGTTGTGTTAAACTTTTGAATTTGGTGTCTCAGTGTATCTTTCAATATTTGGACAGTGTGATTCAGTGATATTAAATTGCAATGGTTTGTCTCTTTAGAATTTTTGGATTTTATCTCAGATCCTAGATTTGAGTTAAATGTAAACGTGCTTCTGTGGATTGATAAAACAAGTTTTTCAATGTAGTCTACTGAGAATGTATTGATTGCATTTTGTGTTAAAAGACCTATCCTGGGGATGGTTTTGGGGGATACTACTAGCTATATGATTTTGAGTGAGTGACTAACACACTCTCTTTGATATCTAAAACAAAAAGAAAGAAGGTTAACCTCCTCACCCTGTTTACCTCAAGGAATTATTCTTCAAAATCAAGTGACCATAGGACTTTAGACCCTAGAAGTTACAGCAACATACTACCACCTCTACCCCACTTCTCAGACCTTCAAACTCAGACTGAATCACATTACAAACTTTCCTGGTTTTCCAGCTCATACAAATATTTGTGCAAATATATGTTATCATTTTTTTTCTTAGGTAAATATCTAAAACTAAAATTTCAGGGATTTTTTGTTTGTTTGTTTTATACTGGGGGTTGAACTGAGAGGTATTGTGCCCCTAAACTACACTCCAAGCTCCTTTTTTTTTTTTTTTTTTAAATTTTGAAATAGGACCTTGCTAAATTGCCATGGCTGGTCTTGAACCTGCAACTCTCCTGACTCAGCCTCCCAAGTACTGGAATTATATGTATGTGCCACTACTCTCAGCAAATTGCTGGATCTTAAGAAGGTAGGTGTGTGTTTAACTTCATAATTAACTATGAAACAGTTTTCTAGAGACATTTCCCATCATCAGTGACTAAGAGTTGCAGTTGCTTGGGATCCTCTCCAATTCTGGCATTTGTATTGGTTAGTTTTTGCTTACACTCTAAGTATCATTACACTGACTTGAGCCAGCTCATTAGAACCAGATAGCCTAGTACTGCCTAGCTTGTATATCTGATGGTTACCTTATTACTCACTAAGATGTCAGGGATGACTTATCTGGTGTGTTTCAGAAGTTTTCAGGTTGTATCCACAGTATTGCTAGGTTACAAAATCATCAATAAAAGGCAAGCTCCAGTACATTTTCATTTTTTCAAACCTTGGGCCTTGTTTGCTAATGTCTCTGTAGCAAAAGAAAATCACATGGTCAAGGACCATTTAAAAAATGGGCCCATCCTTTAGTGAGAGGAGCTGGTAAGTCACATTGGGAAGGAGCATTGCTGATGATTTGGGGGCCTTTTTGCAATATTCTCTTTGAAGACATATTATTTATATAATTCTCACATGGAAAGTTGAATCATCCTCATTCCAGAACCCTCCAAATTTTCATATCAATAATAATACCAGACTCAAAGCTGAAGACGTAGATAGACTAGATCTAAGTGGAGGTGAGTTGCCACTAATGACAGTAATGAAGGACTAGTCAGGGAAGCAGAGTGACCATGAGTGCTGTCAGAATAAATGATTTATTAAAGAAACTATATCTTACGTAAAAGTGGGAGCAGATGTAGTAAATGGAAGGGTTGTTGGAAGACGGAGAGAGTCATCAATACATTTACATGAAATAGCATACAAGTAGGCAAGTCAATGCTTTGAGGGAAATTTGAGAAACCAAGTACATCCAGCCACCACAGCAGGACCAAGAGCAGGAAGTTTACGGAGAGGTCATCAATGGGAGCTTGGTTCCTCTGTGTAGCTACCACGTTTGTGGGTCCACAGCAAAGCATCTCACGGTTGAACTGCAGCTGCTCTTGGTCATCAGCCCTGAAGATGAGTTGGCCACGTGGCAAAACAAGAACCTGCTATAGCCCAGAGGATAGATTTGCTCCTGAATGACACTGAGAAATTTTCACAGACCTGCTGCACTTACAGGAGTTTAAATCTAACACAAGTTCCTCTTTCGGTCAAATCAGAAAGGGGAATTCCAGGAATGTCACTCTTACTCTACCCAGGTCGACATAGAATAACCCAATATATTAGTGCCAGTCTTATTTTTTTTAACTTCAACATTGTAGTACTTTTCTAGTATTTCTCATTGGTTCTAGCTTATACTATGCCAATGGTTCTGCTTACTGGTCATCCATACATGTTATTTTGTGAGTGTCCAAATTTTGTACCAATCTTCACTATGTAATTTTCTTTTTATTAATGAATTTTATAAACTCCTTATATATTCTAAATATAAATCTTTGTTGTATATGTATGTTGCATAACGTTATTAAAGTACCTTGTCATTTTCTTTTTTTTTTTTTTTGCGGTAGTGGGGAGTGAACTCAGAGGCATTCTACCTCCCAGCTACACCCCCAGTCCTATTTTTTATTCTTTATTTTGAAACCGGGTCTCACTAAGTTGCAGAGTGCCTCACTAGGTAGCTGAGGCTGGCCACGAACCCGGATCCTCCGGTCTCAGCCTCCCAAATGCTGGGATTACAAGCATGCGCCACCACGCCTGGCTCCTTGTCATTTTCTTAATACTGACAATTTTTTAAAAGAAGTTTTTAATTTTAGTAAAATTCAGCTTTTGCGTTCTACAAAATCTTTGAATACCTCCAGATTGTAAAGATATTCAACTATATTTTCTACTAGAGGACTTCTAGATTGAATTTTTATTTTAATAACCCACCTTCAGTCAACTTTTGTACATGAAGTGAGTTATTGGTTGTCAAATATTTTTTCCATAGATATCCAGCACTTTTGATATAATATATTGAACGACACATATGATCTTCTCTTGTCCGCATTAAATTTCACTTTATAAAAATAAAATTTTTAAAATGCTTTTTTAAAATGAATTTACCATATTTCATTCTGGGTATATCTATTTCTGAACTTCTATTTTGATTAATTGATCTATTTTTTATTTTATAACAATAATAATTATTATTTCCTAGTAATATTTAAAATAATACAGATCTTCCACATTTTAAAATTTAAAAACAATTATTCCAAGTTGTTGGTATTTTTGTACAAATTTTGTACCTGATTTTCAATTTCTACCAAAAATAAATACTGCTTGAAATTTTATTTGAAATGTATTGAATATACAGACTTTTGGGAAAATTGATATCTTTATAATATTAAGTCATTTTGCAGATGGAAGCTTTGTACTTCTTTATTAAATTTATTACTAATATTTTTGTTTGCTTTTGTTTTGTTTTGGTGTTGTTGCAAATACAATTGATTTTTAGTTGCCAATTCCCACCACTACTTACTCTGAACATGGCAACCAGACGATTATTATTCAAACAAAAATTAGATAATATCACTCTTCATTTCATCACTAACAAAAAGCTTCCTCCATTACTCATAATAAACACCAAAGTCATTTTAATAGATTGAAAATGTTCACATATACTTCGCATCTTCTACCATTTCCCTCTCATTCCCTCTTTAGCAACCACACTGGCCTCTTCACCGTTTTTCCAAATAGCTCCCTCCACAGAGACTCGTCCTTATTATTTCTTTTGCCTATTGCAGTCCACCCCATGTATGCACACCTCTCCTTACATCACTGACTGCAGGTCTCTCTTCAGATGTCACTGTATCATCTTATTCCTGACAACTATATATAAAGTAAACCCAACTCATATCTCTAGCACTCTCCTCTCCAATTTATCTAGATGAACTTACATTTAAATATGTCCAGAATGTCCCAGCTTATGTTTGCTGACCTGTGAACTCCTCTAGTTTTCAATTTCTTTTATTCTAAAACTGTTCCAATTTAAACAATACATTACCTAACTTACTTTTACTCCAATTTATTAATGATTTTCAACCATTTGTCATTTTATATTTGCCTGTTTGTTTTCTATCTCCTGTCAAAAGGATTGTAAATTCCATGTAACAGTCTTCAATGATGAAGCTTTACCTCCAAACTTCAAACATTACCTAGCACACAGTCCTCATAAGTATTTGTTCTATTAAATAAGTAATCCAGAAGTATGCTAATTGTATGACTTTGAGCAAATAATTTCACTTTTTAAACCTGAGAGTGTGCCCCAGTACCTTGCTTTGAAATTCAGTACTAGATGGAATGAGATCATAAGTTGTTTTAGTCAACTAAGACAACTAGTACTCCAAAACCTGACCACACAATTTAGAGGAAGGAACATTTATTTGCTCACAGTGTTTTGGAGATCTTGGGGTTCAGACCATGTGAGGTCGGGATCTGGAGTTCAGGATACGGCAGCAGGAAGCAGAGAGAAAGGGGTCAGAACGCAAGGACTCTGTTCCTTGAATCATGCAGGCAGAAGCGAGAGAGAAAGCAACCAAGGAGATTCAAAGGCACAAGCATAGCCCCTAAGGCCGCACCCCCGGGACCCCCCTTCTCCAGCCACACTCTACCAGCCCAGGTTTCTACCAGAGAAATCCATTCGAGTGGATTTTTCTACTGATGAGATTCCAATCCGCATGACTTGACTGCATCAAACCCTGAGCATACCTAAACGAGCTCTTCAGGGGACATTCTATAGCTGACCATAACATAAGGCTAAAATCCAGTGATTGCTTGGAAAACCTTCATCCTTTCTGGCACAAGCTGCTCTAGACGAGGAAGGACACTCAAGCAATGTTTTCAATATGCCAGAGTAAAGCAATAAAAGATAATGTTCTAAAATGAGAATTCCATCTACGCCACACAGATTTACTCTAAAAATAACCACCCAGGTGACTTTACTTTCAGGAAGAACACAAGTACAAACCTTGATGAATTATTTCAGACTCGTTTCCTATCGTCTTATATAATTATAACATTAACGATATTTTTATTGGGTAGGTGGAGTTTTTTTGAGGGGGGGCAGGAATTCACCTTATGATGATTACCCCCAAATTTCCAACTCTAGCCCAGACTCAAATCTCCCAATAAATAATATCCCTCCATGAGAGGAAGGTAGAAACTTCATATGTGAGTTTCTGATAGGTTTCTAATCTGAGGCCTAACACATTCAAATCTAAACTCCTAATTTTCTGCCCCAAACCTTTGGCTCTCAAATTCTTTCTCAGTTCAGGAAATGGTAATTCTAGTCTTTCAGTTGCTCAGGTCCAAGTCCTATCACTTTGATTTCTCTTTCACATCATACCCTGTATCCAATCTCCCAGAAAATCCTATTGGCTTCACCTTCAAAATACACCAAGAATCACACCAGTTCTCTCTTATGTTTTAGCACAGTGTAGCCAACAATGCATTTCTCCGATAACATTTTAACTTACTTTCCCTTGAATCTGTCCTTCTCACTCCTCAACACCCACCCATATCTATTTCAATCAAACATTCAGAAAGATCATTTCAATGTCCAAATCATATCACATCACATCTCTGCTTCCACCCAACTCACAACAAATGCCACCTTCCTATCAGGGACCTGTAGGATCCGTCACCCCGTTGCCTCTCTACATTCACCTTTTACTACTATTCTCTTTGCTGCTGTTCTACTCACAGAGGCACACAATGCATCACAAACCCTCCTACCTCAAAAACTGTATTCTCTGCTGACCTGTCAGGGACCCCTCTTGTGCCCAGAGGTCAGTGGCTTACCCTCTTTCACAGTTCAGGTCTCTCTTCAAACACCACGTTATCAGAGCTACCACTCCTGCGTCCTTGATGTGAAACAGAAACTTCCTCCTCTGTTTTCACATTTCCTATTTCCTTTACTTCCTTTTCTCCCATCTGATACTAGAGCAACATAATTTATTATGTGTTTATTACCTGTCCCTGTCTACTAGAATATAAATTCAGGAGGGCTGAATTTCTGTGTCCCCTTTCTATATCTCTCCATTCCCTGGGACTGGGCCTTGAATATGATGTTGAATAAACATGTATCAAGTGAAAGATGGATGGATCTGTTGATTAGGCCAAATTTTATTATTTAATGTTCTTCTTCCTCTTTCGGACTTTAACTTTAGTTCTTTTTTTTCTAATTGACTCCTTGATAAAGCAAACTTAATTTATTTTATATACCCTTATTGGTGCATTATAGTCTCACATCATAATGTAAATCACAGTGATAGCCACATACATGCACACAGCACTGGGTGGGCTTTCCCCCGGCTCCCCCCACCCCCATTCTCCCCCCACTGCCCCATACAGGGTATTGAAACTGACATTGGTATTATCACATATGTACAAAATGTCAACAAACTGCCTTTAAATTAATATGAATTTCTAAATTATGATTTTAAAAAATACTTCATTATAAAGCTGAAACTATGTAAAACTATAATCAGCATACAATGCCAACTGAACTTGTAAACATCATCCTCCGAATGGCCAACAGGAGCTTGGAGTCCAGAGGATGACAAGGTGCGGTCCACCTTCTTAGCTCTCAGAGGGAAAAGGGTAGACAGAACCAAAGGTATTATGCTACTTCCCCAGCTCGGAGATCCATAATCCTGGAAGTGCAGGGGTTAGCACATTAGCACTGTGAGGTCTGGTCCTGCACTTAGTCCACACAAAATGTTCTAAGGGAGAAAACTGGAACTCAGACAGGTGAAATGACTTACTACAAACCACTGAGAGTTGAAACCAGAGTCCAGGCCTCCAGTTCTCCATTCCTGTTCCTCTCCACTGTAATGCAGCCTCCTGTTCACATTAGTTACACAGAGAAAATTTCCTGAAAGTCCAATAAAAGAGCAATAGTTAAGTACATTTATATGGTGGCTTACTACACAGCTATTAAAATTCATGATGTAGAAAGCCATTAAATGCCATGAGTAAATATTAGCAACACACTGAAGTAAAAAGTCAAATACTATACTCTTGATTTTCTAAAATAATTGTATATATTATGGGAAAGCTCTGTATATCAAAATGTTATCTGTGACTATTTCTGGAATTGGCACTGAATTCTTTACTTATCTTTACATTTCTATATTTCTAAAATGAACACTTTCATAGCAGAATAATATTTTAAACTTCTGCTCCACCACTCCTGATTAACATTGCATATTTAAACACTAGAATATATTAATATGTGGTAAATTTTCTTGCATAAATAATGTTTGTAAGATATAAGACCTAAACCTGTAGAAAATGTTTAAGCTTCATAAATGAAAAGAGGTTCCGCTAAATAAGTCAAGAGAAAGACTAGCTTCTAAATAAACAAAGTATGTAAAGTGCTTTGGGGAGAATCATATGCCTTTATTATATTCATAGAACTTTATTTTTCAATTTGCATGTTTTAAAATTAAACTCCAAATTAATTTTACCCTTCCTAAAGTTTTTAGAATTCTTTGAAGTCTTCACAGATCATCATAATGCATAATTTGTTCCTCTCTTTGCAGCTTCAGTTTTTGCCAATTCTTTTTTTTTTTTTAGAAACTTCATATGAACTAAGTAGCAGAGCTTCATAGAAGAATAACTGTGCTGAGATTTACTCTGCTTTATATTTGTTTAACATAGGTATCTTCGTCAATAATGGAAATAATCAAATCAGGAATGAAGTTTATAACCATTTCTTAGATGGATAAAATGAGTTTCAGAGTTCAAATAGATTGCCTGACATCCTATATTCACTATGCAATGGAGTTGGGCTAAAACCTGTCTGCACACAACACCATACCATGCTGTCTATATAGACTCTTTTAAATGAATTTGGTGGCACTCTTTCACACAAGTGAGAGAATAGAAAGGGTTTTTCCCTAGTATTCTTTCAATTCTTTCCCTTGTGCTAGGCCCCTCAGAGAATCACCTCTCACTATAGAATCTCTCGCTGCAGCAGATTAACCAAGGTTGCTTCATGGTCCAGATTTGAACGGCCACTCCTTCCCTCCCCTTCCCTCAGTGTGTATCTGTCCTGTTCTTGATCTCAGCTAGAGACTTCTTTCCAGTCATAACATGCTATATTTTCCTTTGAATTTCCTTGCTCAGGGCAGTCAGAGAGCTTGATTCACGACTATCCTGTAGAATTCACTGCATCATTTTGTAAATAGCAGTTCCAGTTTCATATTTGCCCTGAAAGATCATGAGTTCTCTGGGGAGAGGAACCAAATCTTACTTATCTTTTTAGAAGCGCATAATGCATACAATTAAATTTGCAGTTACACCAAACCTACAGATAAACACAATTAAAGTCATAAAAGAAAAAGTCATTAGTATTCATAGTAGATGATGCCAATAACAAACAAGGTCGAATTCATGTTTTGTAGCTAATAGAAATGTAGCAAAAAGAGTATAAATGCCATTAGGAGGAAAAATAAACAAGTCAAATGAAATTGACCCCAAAATGACATAGATGGGAGAGTTAGTAGATAAAGACATGAAAACAATTATTATATTTTCAGAATGGCAATAGCTATCCAGCTTCTTAGTCCTTACAAGGTCAAATTTATGTTTTGCAGGTAATAAAAATGTAACAAAAAGAGTAGAAATACCACTCGGAGGAAAAATAAACAAGTCAAATGAAATTGACCCCAAAATGACATAGATGGTAGCATTAATTGATAGGGACTTGAAAACAATTATTATATTTTCAAAATAGCAACAGCTATCCAGCTTCTTAGTCCTTACAATTACTAGTGCCTAGAGCCTTCCATAGGCCTCAGATATTATACCTGCGGGTGTATTCTCTTAACTAATATCCTGCTCTAATTTATCACAGGTCAAAGTTTACCAGTCACACTGCAATCTCAAAGTAGTGATGAACTTTTCATTACCTGTTGGTCTGTGACCCACTTTCAAAACTTCTCTTTCACTTCAGTGGGTTTCAATCAACTGATCATGATGTTCCTTAGTGTAATGCATTTTATGTTGATTGGGCTTGGGGTTTATTGAGTTTCTTGGATCTATGGGTTTCTAATTTATGAAAAGTTTCAATTACTATTTTACTTATAATTTTTTCTATACTATACTCACTGCCTCACCCTCTCACCTGGTCCTGCCCATTCAGGGGCTCTAACTACATGTGCATGAGACAATTTGAAGTTTTCTCACTACTCTGATGCTCCATGCATTTTTTAAAGAAGTGTTCTTTCTTTATGTTTTATTTTGGATAGTTTCTATTGCTGTATTTTCAAATTGACGAATCTGTTTTCGTACAGTGTCTAACCTGCCATCAATCCCACTCAGTGTATTTTTCAATATGCACATCATACTTTAAATTTTGTCCACACAGACACTGTATTTTGCATTTTTAGATGTCCCTCAAATAAACAATATGAACAAATAAAGTTCTTTGGAAAAAAAGAGATATTAATTTCCAAGGAAATGAGACAATTAAAGGACAGACCTTGAAGTGACAAGCTCCACCTTATGCAGAGCATGCAGAATTGAACACTTTCTCATTTGGTTGACTAAATCCCAAGCCACTTTAAAATTGACCTAATTGTGAAGAAGTAGTTGAGCAGCACCATCTATTATAATTCCTCATGGGCCACGAAATTAAGCCTCTGAGGCTGCCTGGAACTACAGCTTCAAGAAATAGAAATAGAAATGCTGCCTCTCTGCCCCCTGCCCCTACCCTCACTCAGTTCCAGCCATCTAGGATTCCCTGTGTTGGGGGAGAAAAGGTTACCAAGCCTCACTTCCACATTTAGAGGGAACTTCCCAACCCCCTAAGCAGAGACATCCCTGCTTGTTTTGTTTCTGCTGACATGGGGAAGTATTTCTAACCACTTCCCTATGGAACAGGGCTACTGCTGCCCTGCGCCAACTATCTCTTCCCCAAAAAGTACATATAAATTGAGGAGAGGCTCTACACTGTTAGCTGTGATAAAATGTAAGCTCTTGTTTCACAGCCTTGGAAAGCTATTAGATAGCAAGAAACTTTGGAATTACTTAAATCACGGTCCAGGGCATCACCTGAATGGTGAGCATGTGAACCGGGAGCCTGCTGTATTGGTCAGCTCAGCCCACGGTGCGGCTGGTCTCGCTCTGCCGCCACATGCCTTCCCATCAGCCTCCAAGACTCATTTCCTCTCCAGGCTGAAGTTTCTTTACCTGTGGCACAGAATTAGCTATCATCTTTTGAGTGTTTATGATGTGTCAAGCACATTTGAGGTATTTTTTTTTTCCTTTTTCGCAAACAAAAAATAATGGTTACTCAACCAACAAGAATCAATATTTAAATTCAGGCCTCTCCTTCAGGGACCTAGTGTCTCTTCCTAAATCTAACCTGCAGTAAGCATTCAATAAATCATAGTCATTATTATTATTCCAATTATACTGACCATGATTATCAAAATATTGTTTTTTGGTTTTTTTTTTAAGGCAGCCATAGGACCAATTGTCCTTTTTCTGCACTGGCACAAATAAATCATCTTAAGGTTTGTAGCTAGAAATGTTTTAAAGAGGAATATATTTACTTTTTACAACCATAAATGATAGCCTGACCAGTGTTTTAGCTCTATTTAGAGAAATTCCATATATCCACACTGCATTCTTTTTGGTGTGCCATCAGACTAAGTTTTTGATAAGCCACCTTTGATTTACGACACTACAATTCATATAATTTACACAAATAACACTGCTATTGAAGTTAGGCAAATAATTTACTGCTTGTGTATTTGCCAAAACTAATCAATTGAGTTCAATTTTATTTCTTATTACTTTTTAAAAATTATTCATTCAGTGCTCCCAGATCACATCACAGTTGAATATATGCTGCATTTTATTTCTTCTTTTTTTGTGTTTATTTGTTTTGGTCCTGGGGATGGAACCCAGAGGCATTCTAACTTCAGGCTACAAATTCCCAGTCCTATTTTATTTGATTTTTACTTGGAAACAGGGCCTCACAAAGTTGGTGAGAGCCTCACTAAGTTGCCGACGCTGGCTTCAAACGTGCAATTCACCTGTCTCAGCCTCCCAAGTACTGGGATTACAGGTGTGCGCCACCACGCCTGGCTTGCATTCTTAATATAATACAGGAGAAAGAACACTGGGCTAGGGAATAATAGGCACCGGATATTTGTCAAATTGTGTGATTCTTTCGTTCTATTCTGATGACAATCTCCTTATTTTATCCTAATTTAACCAGTGTTTAAAAGGCAGATCTGAGTGCAATGGTGACCTGTTGGGCTTAAATCAGCACTCCTGACCTTAATGTCTATACTCCAATCTCCATTAATTAGTATCCCTGCAACTTCTGGCAAGATGCTTTGCTTCTCTTGTATGTAGTTCTTTGATTTCTAAGGCTTTTCTTCTCCCAGGATCTTGGCATCTTGCATTCATTAACAATGCTTCAGGGATAGTCCTTGTTCAAGATGAAACTCACCCATCTGTGAGGCTGGCAGCTTAAAGTTCTGCTATTTCTACCCAAGAGTATATCCAGTATATCCTTAGTATTTGATTATTCTAATAAGATTTGTTGTAAAATTATATATATATAATATATATAATATATAGATATATAACATATAATATATATAATATATATTATATATATATAATATATACATATATATATACCATTTAGTGCCATACTTTCATTCAGGAGATTTTTCTGGAAATTCCAGTCCCAGGATAAACAAAGCAGATACCTCAAGATGTTCTATTGTAAAACATTTTTGCCATCATAGCTTTGACAGAGATGACTTTAAATTCATTTATTTTGCATACAAAAGTACAGTGAATTTGCTGCCTAATTTTCATCTCTGTAACCTTGTTCATTTGGTAAAGATACTGGAAGATTTGCTTTGCAAGAAGCTGCTTCTCACCTGTGGAGGTGGAACTCTTGAGCATGTGCCCAGGCCCAAGAGTGGAGAGGATTTCATTTATGTAAAGAACGCTTAGTATTTCTAGATTTATGGGAAAGACAACCTAGAAAACTCAGGGATATGTGTCAAATCTCTCCGAAATGAGGCTACCTTGGGCCAGCATGATATTTGGTTTTGTTTTAGTAAGTATTAATTTTTTTTCCGGTCTGGGCATTTCTTGGCTGAGCAGAGAATCCACTACTCTTTATTTAGCTGTTTGGCTTCATTCACTCATGTTCTCTGCCTGCTCCTGCTGAGCCTTAATAGGTTTCAGTTTACCCTGAACAGTATCACTTGGCTCAAGGTCCTTTTCTAGAGTCTATCAAAGGCCCCTTGATTCTATAGCTTGGGTTTTTTCTTTCATATGAACATCAAAGCCTCCTTACTTTTTTTTTTTTTTTTTTTTTTTTGCGGTATTGGGGATTGAACTCAAGAGGGACATTCTACCTCAGAGCTACACCCCCAGCCCTATTTTTTATACGTTATTATGAAACAGGGTCTCACTAAGTTGCAGAGGCCTCACTAGGTAGGTGAGGCTGGCCACAAAACCGGATCCTCCGGTCTCAGCCTCCCAAATGCTGGGATCACAAGCGTGCGCCACCACGCCGGGCTCCAAGACTCCTTACTTGATCGCCACAGTCATCATCATCATCATCATCATCATCATCATCATCATCATCATCTAGCCTTAAGTGACTAAGGGTATCCTGACCTTGTCTTCCCTGTAGGGATCCTCTACACCAACTATTTTCATTTCTGGATCCACAGTTTTTTAAGCCACTGACAAGATCATTGTATCCATTATGTATCTTATTTATTTATTTATTTATTTATTTATTTATTTATTTATTTATTCTCGGGATTGAACCAGGGACATTCTACCTCCGAGCTGCACCCTCAGCCCTATTTTATTATTTTATTTTATTTTGAAACAGGGTCTTGCTAAATTGCTGAGGCTAGCCTTGAACCTGTGATCATCCTACCTCAGCCTCTCAAGTACTGATGTTACAGGTGTGCGCCTGGCTCCTTAGTAATAATTGAAGGAACTTCCTATGTTCAGCCAAGAGAAGACCTGGGGTGGGACTCCACTAATATTCATATTCAAATAGCGGTTGATCTAAGAGAGAGTTCCTCTATGTCTAAGATCCAGACCAGCACAGAACTCCAATTAATCAGAGCTGTCCATTAATCCTATCAGTTCCTGCCAGGGCGCCCCGATTCTTCCACAGACACCAACTCGCGAGTCCCCACCTGGCTGTGCTGACCCCGAGTTCCGGGTCTGTAGGGACTGCGGTCCAGCTTGAAGCCCAGGGCCCGCGAGTGCCCGGTGGCCCCGCCCTGCGCTCCAGACTCGAGCCGTCTCCTAGCAACAGCAGACGCGCATGGTGTGACCCGGGGCGTCCGGAGGCTCGGATCTGAGAGCTCAGCCTGGCTTGCCTGGTCAGACTCTGCCATGACCTCCAAACAAAGCAAAAAGAAAGAAGTGCATCGGATCAACTCGGCGCACGGATCGGATAAATCTAAAGAGTAAGGGACCTAACCTGCCCATTGGTGCCCTGGGAAGCCGCGGGTCAGGCCAGGAGGTCAGCAGGCCTGGCCTGCTCTCCGCTTCTCCGTCTGCCCTAGGAAACCAGACCCTAGAGGTTCTAGATGCCATCCCTCCCCTTGGTCGATCTTGAGCCACTTTCATTTCCAAGGCCCTGGTTTTCTTCCTTTGAATGTTCGCTGTACTTCTGCCTCCTGCCCCCCAACGCCCCCCTCACCCCACTTAAGTAGTACAAAAGTTGTAGCTTCCTTACAGAAGGGGCAAAAGACTTTCAGTTAAGGCCATGTCCGCCTGGCTTCAATGAGAGAGACCTTTCAACTTAACGGTGATTTCCTACTCTGTCTCAGAAGGAATCAGACATAAAGTGCCTTCAAAGAGTAGAACAGTCTAGGTATATAGTTTATGTTACTAATGTTTACTCTGAGAAGATACCTAGATTGCAGTTTATGGGCTCTTTAAAAATGCTTCTCTGTCCTGGGCTGGTGTTAGGCCTTGTGTCTTTGTATGTCCCTTCCTATTAATATTATTTTTCCTCTGGTCTTTTCTCCCTGGAGATATACAGTTATCAATAGCACAGGATTTAGGCTGTTGTTTAAACTACAAGCTTTGAAATCAGCTCCAGCTTTGGTAGAATGCCAGTGGTCAGCCTTTACTTCAACAGGATCATTCATGCCCCTCATGAAATGTCCACAGGGTGTGGGTAGTCAGTTATTTGTAACTGGATTCTTATGTCCTTGATACTTGCCTCTGCATCTTCTTCCTTACCTAAAGAACCCCATATGGACCTGCATTCATTGATGCCTAGTATTCAAACTCGTCCACTCTATGAACTCTTCTCCTGGACTCATTCCCGTACCTGTGATTCTCTAGTCACCTAATTCTGTCCTTTCCTTTCAAGTACTATATTATACATGTGAATGATTTTAACATAATTGCTCTATTTCTATGTACCAGTGTAAGCAGGGTCATTTCAACATTGTCTAATGACTTTCATTCCTATAGGTCCAAGGCCTGCAAGGCCCTAGAGAATCAACTCTCTGTTACTTCTCTGATTTTACCTCCCCACGTCCACTTAGCTTCAGACACACCAGCCTCCCCTCTTCTTTCAGGAGCACCTCAGGCTCCTTTCCTGCCCATGGCCTTTACATTTGGAATTTCCTCTGCCGGAAAACTTTCCTCCAGATAGCCTTCTGGTTTTCTCCCTCATACCCTCCACATATTTCCTAAATGTAACCCCTCCCCCCTTCAGCTTCTATGACCACCTGATTTTAAATTTCAAGCTCTCGTTTTCCTGCCTAAACCAAACACACTCCATCTTCTTTCACTGCTTTATTTTTCTTTATTGATTTTTTTCTGCTCATTTAACATGCTATATATTTAACTTTTTAAAAAATTATGGGTTTTTTCATTTTTATTCCTAATAGCAGGTAAGTTCCACAAAGGCAGGACTTTTCCCTTCCTATTTTATACACAGGTGAATCCTTAATGCCTAGAGTGGTTCCTGAGTCATATACAGTGAACACTCAAAAATGTTGATTGAATGAGTGAATGAATGAATGACAGCAGTTGATTTGAACAGCATGGCATAAAAGGTTTGAATACACAAAGGAAAAAATAACTCAGTCAAAAATTAAGTTAATGTACACTGGAAGCACAGAATTTTTTAGGATCTTGGGGAAAAATCTTTTACTTTAGGCAATTTATATTCTGAAAGGGATGAGATTGTTAACTCCCATTAAAGAAACAGATAAAAACAGACACCACAAAATGTGTTCCCCGGCCTGGTCCTATGAGAGTTATATCGCACAATAGAGACAGGGGCCCTACTGATGAGACACTGGCTCTTCTCTTGCCAGGACTTGACATGAATAGCACATTCCGAGTATGCTTATTTCTTCCAGAAACTATCTGGGTTGAATTATAGCGATACAAATGTGTGTTGTTGTTCATACACGTAGAATAAAAAGGGCCAATAGTAATTTAAAAAAAAAGATAGGCTTTACTGCAAATATCATTAAGCATCAAATACTGAATCCTTAGATTTTGCTGTAGTATTAAATATGGGATGTGAAGTTCATTATAAATCAAGTCCATCCTCTAAATTTTATTGAAGAAGTAATCGCAGATATCAGGCTAAGTCATACATGGAAGACAAACAAAGTATCACGCAGTCAGGAGACATAGGGGTCAAAGTCGAGCACAGCTTCAGTGTCATTGTCACTTGAAATACACTAGGAGATTTAGAGTAAGTTTTATGTCGCTTGACCACACCTTGTGGTTACACATCCAATAAAAGCAACATGATCCTGAATACGGAAATAAGAGAAAATGCTTTCAGAGCCTTGAAAATTCCCATCCCATAGAATCTTGTTCTTCTATGGCTGCCATCTGCTGCATTGACTTTTCACGGTAAAACTGTGTGTCAGACAGAGGTCAGGGGCCACGTGTCTGACTTTTGCCTACCAGGCTAAATAGCGCATAATAAGCTTTTACCATTTGGTTATTAAATGAGTTCGTAGTTCAGTTACCTACCTTGATTGTCATGCCTTCTCAATTTGATTGAAGTACAATTCTCTTTCCTGTTCCTATCTGATCTGTTGTTGGCACAGTTCAAAATCCAAGATCTTGCAACTGATACAGAATCATCCATGACTTAACTTCATAAGAAGATATGACTTTGAATTGGTAACAAAAATCATACCAGGCAACTGAGTTGCCAGTTTTGTATTTGATTAAGTTGTTTCTGGGTTTTTGTAGTACTAGTTGTTGTTGTTTTATCTCTAGTGCTCTGTATCATCCCTTATTAAATCTCTCTTCTAGGATTCACTCTGGCACTGATTCTTGTGTGGCATTCAACAAAGCATGTTATTTTCTGATATTTGCTTTCTTGTCTTTAATGAAGGCCTACCTACTTAGTGCAAGTAATTAAATTACTTTCTCTCAGATATTACCTGTTCTTCCTCCCCTGCTTTATTTTTCCCACTAATTTTAAACTTCCATAATTCTACAGGAATTTTTTAAAACTCTACTTAGTCCATAATACATGAGGGAATTCTGTAATAGTAAAATGTTTAAGACCTTGATTCAATTTATTTTTCCAAGTTACCATAACAAATTTTAACAAAATAACTTTTAACATACCTTTCACAAATCATTTCTCTTGTTTTCAGTATCTGTCTTAGTTCAAGCTGCGATCACAGAATACCATAGATTAGGTAGCTTAAACAAACAGACATTTATTTATCAGTTATGGAAGCTGAAAGTCCAAAATCAGATTACCAGCATTGTTGGGTTCAAATGAGAGCCCTCTTCTTGGTTCACAGATGGGGGTTTTCCTTTTGCATCATTACACAGATGAAAGAAAGATCAAGTTCTCTTTATTTTATCATAAGAACATTAGTCCTATCATGAAGGCCTTACTCTCATGAACTAGTTACCTCCAAAAGGATCCATGTCATAATACTAACTCACTT
>PVLC010012121.1:0-45197 GCA_004027655.1 Graphiurus murinus | reverse complement strand
GAAAGCAATTCCACTCACAATAGCACCCCGAAAAATAAAATACTTAGGGATAAACCTAACCAAGGAGATTAAAGACCTCTATAAGGAAAATTACAGAAAGCTGAAGAAGGAAATTGATGAAGACCTTAGTAGATGGAAGGATCTACCATGCTCTTGGATAGGCAGAATAAATATCATCAAAATGGCCATCCTCCCAAAACTGATCTACAAATTCAATGCAATACCCATGAAATTGCTAAGGACGCTCCTCACAGACATAGAAAAATTAGTCCTTAAATTCATCTGGAAAAACAAAAAGCCCAGTATAGCCAAAGTAGTTCTTAGCAATAAAAATCATGCAGGAGGCATCACAATACCTGACTTTAAACTCTACTACCAAGCCACAGTAATAAAAACAGCATGGTACTGGCACAAAAACAGACACATAGACCAATGGAGCAGAATAGAAGACTCAGAAACAGACCCACAGACTTACAGTCAACTGATTTTTGACAAAGGAGCAAAAAGTATACACTGGAAAAAAGATAGCCTCTTTAACAAATGGTGTTGGCAAAACTGGTTAACCATATGCAGGAAAATGGAAATAAACCCCACTTTCTCACCCTGCATAAGAGTCAACTCAAGGTGGATCAAGGACCTGGAAGTCAGACCAGAGACATTGCAGCTACTTGAAGAAGGCATAGGACCAACACTTGAACACATAGGCACAGGTAAAAACTTTCTCAACAAGACCCCCAAAGCACAAGCAGCTCAAAGGAAGATCAACATATGGGATTGCATTAAACTGGAGAGCTTCTGCACAGCAAAGGAAACTATCAAGAACCTCGACAGAGAGTCTACAGAGTGGGAAAAAATTTTCACCAGTTACACTTCAGATAGAGGTCTAATATCTAGAACTCAAGAAAATCGCAACTAAGAAAGCAAATAACCCAATCAAAAAATGGGCAAAGGACCTAAATAGACACTTCACAAAAGAAGAAATACAAATGGCCAATAAATGAGGAAATGTTCCACATCATTGGCAATCAGGGAGATGCAAATCAAAACTACCCTGAGATTTCACCTAACTCCAGTCAGAATGGCAATCATAAAAAACACGAACAACAACACCTGCTGGCGAGGATGTGGAGAAGTGGGAACTCTAATACATTGTTGGTGGGAGTGCAAACTTGTGCAACTTGTGCAACCACTGTGGAAGACAGTATGGAGGATCCTCAGACGAATGGGAATGAACCTACCATATGACCCAGCAATTCCACTACTGGGTATATACCCAAAAGAATGGAAACCAAACTATCAGACCGATGCATGTGTATCTATGTTTATAGCGGTTCAATTCACAATAGCCAAACTATGGAAGCAGCCAAGATGTCCATCCACAGATGAATGGATTACAAAACTATGGGATATGTACACAATGGAATTTTAATCAGCCATAAAGAAGAACAAAATCATGTTCTTTGCAGGGAAGTGGATGCAACTGGAAAACATTATGTTAAGTGAGATTAGGCAGTCACAAAGAGTAAAGAAACATATGTTCTCCCTAATATGCGGATGTTAGGGAGTAGATGGGACATAAGAGGGTCCCCAGATGAAAAAGTAGAGACCCTCAATAAACAAAGAGGTAGACTTAACCGAAGGGAATGGACGGGGGTAGGAGGGGAGAGCATACTAAGGCACATGATGTACTTACACAGTTATATCAAGATCACTCACTGAACTGAACTTGAGAGGGAGGGAGGGCGAGGGAGCGGGGTGGGAATTGAGGATAGGGTCAGATGAGAAATGTGTGCGCATTTGTCTTTATCAATTTGTACCTAACAAAAAAGTATAAATACAAGCACGAATTATTACAATAAAAAAATAAATAAAGGATGGTGTGAAGGATGGTTACAGGATGGTGTGCAGGAAGGTGTGCAGGAAAGTAGCAGGATGGTGTGCAGGATGGTTACAGGATGGATAAGGGATGGTGTGATTGATAGTTACAGGATGGTGTGCAGGGAGGTGGCAGGATGGTGTGCAGAATGATTACAGGACGGTGTGCAGGATGGTTACAGGATGGTGTGCAGAATGGTTTGCCGGGTGGTGTGCAGGATGGTCACAAGGTGGTGTGCAGGATAGTTGCAGGATGGTTGCAGGATGGTGTGCAGGATGGTTACAGGATGATGTGCAGGGTGGTTACAGGATGGTGTGCAGGATGCTTTGCAGGATGGTTTGTAGGATGGTTACAGGATGGTGTGCAGGATAGTTACAGGATGCTTTGCAGGATGGCATGCAGGATGGTTACAGGATGGTTTGCAGGATGGTGTGCAGGATGGTTACAGGAGGGTGTGCAGGATCATTTGCAGGATGGTGTGCAGAATGGTTACAGGATGGTGTGCAGGATGGTTACAGGATGGGGTGTAGAATGGTTTGCAATATGGTGTGCAGGATGGTTACAGGAGGGTATGCAGGATTCTTACAGGAGGGTTGCAGGATGGTTACAGGAGGGTGTGCAGGATCATTTGCAGGATGGTGTGCAGAATGGTTACAGGATGGTGTGCAGGATGGTTACAGGATGGGGTGTAGAATGGTTTGCAATATGGTGTGCAGGATGGTTACAGGAGGGTATGCAGGATTCTTACAGGAGGGTTGCAGGATGGTTACAGGAGGGTGTGGAGGATAGTTACAGGAGGGTGTGCAGGATTCTTACAGTAGGGTGTGCAGAATGGTTACAGGAGGGTGTGGAGGATGGTTACAGGAGGGTGTGCAGGATGATTACAGGAGGGTGTGCAGGATGGTTACAGGAGGGTGTGCAGGATGGTTTGCAGGATGGTGTGCTTGATGGTTAATGGGTAGTGTGGAGGACGGTTACAGGATGGTGTTTACGATGATTACAGTATGGTGTGCAGGATGGTTACAGTATGGTGTGCAGGATGGTTACAGGATGGTTGCAGGATGGTGTGCAGGATGGTTACAGGATGGTGTGTAGGATGGTTTGCATGATGGTGTGCAGGATGGTTACAGGATGATTACAGGATGGTGTGATTGATAGTTATAGGATGGTTACAGGATGGTGTGCCGGATAGTTACAGGAGGGTGTTCAGGATGGTTTGCAGGGTGGTGTGCTGGAGGGTTACAGGAGGGTGTGCATGATGGTTACATGAGGGTGTGCATGATGGTTACAGGATGGTGTTCAGGATGGTTACAGGTTGGTGTGCCAGATGGTTGCAGGATGGTGTGCTGGGTGGTGACATGATGGTGTGCAGGACGGTTACACGATGATGTTCAGAATGGTTACAGGATGGTGTTTGGGATGGTTACAGGAGGGTGTGCAGGATGTTTACAAGATGGCGTGCAGGATAGTTACAGGATGGTGTGCAGGATGGTGTGCAGGATGGTGTGCAGGCTGGTTACCAGATGTTGTGTAGAATGGTTTGCACGATGGTGTGCAGGATGGTTACAGGATGGTGTGCAGGATGGTGTGCAGGATGGTTGCAGGATGATTGCAGGATGGTGTGCAGGATGGTTACAGGATGGTGTATGGAATGGTTTGCAGGATGGTGTGCAGGATGGTTACAGGAGGGTATGCAGGATTCTTACAGGAGGTGTGCAGGAAGGCTACAGGAGGGTGTGGAGGATGGTTACAGGAGGGTGTGCAGGATTCTTACAGGAGGGTGTGCAGGATGGTTACAGGATGGTGTGCAGGATGGTTTCAGGACAGTGTGCAGGATGACTACAGGAAGGTGTGCAGGATTCTTACAGGAGGGTGGGCAGGATGGTTACAGGATGGTGTGTAGGATGGTTTGCATGATGGTGTGCAGGATGGTTACAGAATGATTACAGGATGGTGTGATTGATAGTTATAGGATGGTTACAGGATGGTTTGCAGGATAGTTACAGGAGGGTGTGCAGGATTCATACAGGACTGTGTGCGAGATTCTTACAGGAGGGTGTGCAGGATGGTTACAGGATGGTGTGCAGGATAGTTACAGGATGTTTTGCAGGATAGTGTGCTGGATGATTACAGAATGGTGTGCAGGATGATTACAGGATGGTGTTCAGGATGGTTACAGTATGGTGTGCATGATGGTTACAGAATGGTGTGCAGGATAATTACAGTGGTGTGCAGGATGGTTACAGGATGGTGTGCAGGATGGTTACAGGAGGGTGTGCAGGATTCCAACAGGAGGGTTGCAGGATGGTTACAGGATGGTGTTGAGGATGGATACAGGATGGTGTGCATGATGGTTGCAGGATGGTATGCAGTTTCATTACAGGATGGTGTGCAGGATGGTTAGAGGAGGGTGTGCTGGATGGTTACAGGAGTGTGTGCAGGATGGTTACATGATGACATACAGGATAGTTACAGGATGGTGTGCAGGATAGTTACAGGATGGTTTGCAGGATTGTGTGCATGATGGTTAAAGGATAGTGTGCAGGACGGTTACAGGATGGTGTTGAGAATGGTTACAGGATGGTGTGAGGGTGTTTGCAAGATGGTGTGCAGGATGGTTACAGGACGGTGTGTAGAATGGTGTGCAGGATGGTTACAGGAGGGTGTGCAGGATGGTTATAGGAGGGTGTACAGGGTGGTTAAAGAGTGATGTGCAGTATGGTTACAGGACAGTGTGCAGGATGGTTACAGGATGGTGCTCTGGATGGTAACAGGATGGTGTGCAGAATGGTTGCAGGATGATGCGCGGGATGGTTACAGGATCGTGTGTAGGAAGGTTTGCAAGATGGTGTGCAGGATGGTTACAGGAGGGTGTGCAGGACAGTTAGAGGATGGTGTGCAGGATGGTTACAGGATGGTGTGCAGGATGGTTACAAGACGGTGTGCAGTATAGTTACAGGATGGTGTGCAGGATGGTGTGCAGGATGATGTGCAGGATGGTTACAGGATGGTGTGCAGGATGGTTTGCAGGATGTTGTGCAGGATTCTTACACGATGGTGTGCAGGATTCTTACAGGAGGGTGTGCGGGATTCTTACAGGAGGGTGTGCAGGATTCTTACAGTGGGGTGTGCAGGATGGTTACAGGAGGTTGTGCAGGATGGTTATAGGAGGTCCTGTGCAGGATGGTTACAGGAGGGTGTGCAGGATTCGTGCATGATGGTTACAGGATGATGTGCAGGATAGTTACAGGATGGTTTGCAAGATGGTGTGCAGGATGGTTACAGGATGGTGTGCAGGATGATTTGCAGGATGGTGTGCAGAATGGTTACAGGATAGTGTGCAGGATGGTTACAGTTTGGTGTGCGGGATGGTTACAGGATGGTGTGCCTAATGCTTACAGGATGGTGTGCAGGATGGTTACAGGAGAGTGTGCAGGATTCTTACAAGAAGGTGTGCAGTGTTCTTACAGGAGGGTGTGCAGGATGGTTACAGGATGGTGTTGAGGATGGTTATAGGATGGTGTGCATGATGGTTAAAGGATAGTGTGCAGGACGGTTACAGGATGGTGTTCAGGATGGTTACAGGATGGTGTGAGGGTTGTTGCAGGATGGTGTGCAGGATGGTGTTAGAATGGTTTGCAGGATGGTGTGCAGGATGGTTACAAGAGGGTGTGCAGGATGGTTACAGGAGGGTGTGCAGGATGGTTATAGGAGGGTGTGCATGGTGGTTAAAGGATGGTGTGCAGGATGGTTACAGGATGGTGTGCAGGATGGTTACAGGATGGTGTTCTGGATGGTAACAGGATGATGTGCAGGATGGTTGCAGGATGATGCGCAGGATGGTTACAGGATCGTGTGTAGGAAGGTTTGCAAGATTATGTGCAGGATGGTTACAGGATGGTGTGCAGGATGGTGTGAAGGATGGTTACAGGATGGTGTGCAGGATGGTTACAAGACGGTGTGCAGTATAGTTACAGGATGGTGTGCAGGATGGTGTTCAGGATGGTTACAGGATGGTGTGCAGGATGGTGTCCAGAATGATGTGAGGATGGTTACAGGATGGTTTGCAGGATGGTGTGCAGGATGGTTACAGGGGGCGTGCAGAATTCTTACAGGAGGGTGTGCAGGATGGTTACAGGAGGGTGTGCAGGATGGTTACAGGAGGGTGTGCAGGATGGTTACAGGAGGTCCTGTGCAGGATGGTTACAGGAGGGTGTTCAGGATTCGTGCAGGATGGTTGCAGGATGGTGTGCAGAATAGTTACAGGATGGTTTGCAAGATGGTGTGCAGGATAGTTACAGGATGGTTACATGATGGTGTGTAGGATGATTTGCAGGATGGTGTGCAGAATGGTTACAGGATGGTGTGCAAGATGTTTACATTATGGTGTGCGGGAGGTTACAGGATGGTGTGCCTGATGGTTACAGGATGGTGTACAGGATGGTTACAGGAGGGTGTGCAGGATGGTTACAGGATGGTGTTGAGGGTGGTTATAGGATGGTGTGCATGATGGTTGCAGGATGGTGTGCAGGATGGTTACAGGATGGTGTGCAGGATAGTTACAGGATGGTGTGCAGGATAGTTACAGGATGGTTACAGGATGGTGTGCAGGGTGGTTAAAGAATGGTGTGCGGGATGGTTACAGGATGGTGTGCAGGATGTTTACAGGATGATGTGCAGGATGGTGTGTAGGATGGTGTGTAGGATAGTTCGCAAGATGGTGTGCAGGATGGTTACAGGATGATTACAGGATGGTGTGATTGATACTTATAGGATGGTTACAGGATGGTGTGTAGGATAGTTACAGGACGGTGTGCAGGATGGTTTGCAGGATGGTGTGCAGGATTGTTACAGGACGCTGTGCGGGATTGTTACATCTATTGAGAAGATAGAGGAGACAATGTCAATCTAAAGACCAGGAGAAGTTGGGCGTGGTGGCGCACACTTGTAATCCCAGCATTTGGGAGGCTGAGACCAGAGGATCCGGGTTTGTGGCCAGCCTCAGCTACCTAGTGAGGCCCTCCACAACTTAATGAGACCTTGTTTCAAAACAAAGAGTAAAAAATAGGGCTAGGGGTATAGCTCAGAGGTTGAATGCTCCTGAGTTCAATCCCTAGTACCGCAAAAAAAAAAAAATTAAATTAATTAATAAAATAAAGACCCAGAGAACAGCCAATACACCATAAAACATCTTGTGATTACCAGGCTGACACCATCCCTGCATATCTTCCTATGACCACTCCTCACCACATTTCCTTTGAAAGAAGAACCTAGCCAGGCATGGTGGCTCATGCCTGTTATTCTGGTACTTGGGAGGGTGAGACAGGAGGATTACAGGTCTGAGGCCAGGCTCAGCAAGTCAGTGAGACCCTGTTTCAAAATAAAAAATAGAAGGGCTGATGGTGTAGCATGGAGGTAGAATACCACTGGATTCCATCCCCAGCACACATACACAGAATACACACACACACACACACACACACACACACACACACACACACAGGAAGAACTGAGACTGCCTGCATTCCTTCCCTTTGAATGTGCATGGCTAGGCTTTCACTAAATAAATTTCTGTCTGTACCTCACTATTTGACATGTGCTGAAATTCTTTTCTACCACGAACATCCTGAGTTGAAGTCCCTGTTATAGTTACGATATAGAATGTTCCCCCAAGAGCTCACAGCTCATGTACTAATATCTGGAGTGGATGTAATTAAATCACCAGAGGTCTAACCTCATCAGTGGACGGAGTCATTGTAATGGGCTTACTGGGTGGTAACCGAGGCAGGTAGGCTGTGGCTGGAGAAGGGGACCCCTGGGGTGTGGCCTTGGAGACTGCATTTTGTGTTTGAATCCCCTTGCGTGTTCGCCCTGCTCTTGCTTCCAGTCTCTGTAATGTGAGGGCCGAGTCCCTGCGCTCTCCCTCTCTCTGCTTTCCTTCGCCATTCCCTGAACTCCGCGTACCTGTCCTCTCATGGACTGAGCCCCGATGTCTCCAAAGAACTGTGAGCAAATAAGTCCTCTGACAGCAGTAAGAATGTCAACCAAGACAGACCCCCTCCAGATGCCCTCAGACCTCCTCCAGTGACAAAAACAAGGGTTTTAAGGAAGGAGACACTGGGGAGGACCTGCAGACCCACTGAAATAACAAAACAGTCAAGGGTGGGTCGACAGTTCAGGAGACAAGCTCTGTGAAGGTCAAGTGGAAGCAGGGGCGGCGGGGGGAGGCTGAGAATGTGGGCAGCCTTGGTGACCCGGTGAGGAGGGAAAGACTGCACTGGCTGTTTCTGTCCCTCAGTGAACTCGAAGGTAAGGCCACCTTAGAGTGTGCAGGGCTGGGGTGGAGGGCTGCAGAGTTGAGGACAGAGAGGATGAGACGTCACCATCGTGGGGAACAAGACCTTAAAGTATGCTAAGATTGCAGGACAGGTGTACCGCCCCCTGGAGATCTCCGACCATGAATTTATTTATTTATTTATTTATTTATTTATTTATTTATTTATTTATTTATTTATTTATTTATTGCAGTACTAAGGATTGAACTCAGGGGCATTCTACCTCTGAGCGACACCCCCAGCCCTATTTTTTATTATTTTGAAACAGCGTCTCACTAGTTGCTGAAGGCCTCACTAAGAAACCGAGGCTGGCCACCAACCTGTGATCCTCCTGTCTTAGCCTCCCAAGTCCTGGGATTACAAGCATGCACCACCATGCCTGACTCTAGCCATGAATTAATTAATTTATTTATTATTTTGCAGTACTAGGGATTGAACCCAGGCATTCTCCCAGCCCTATTTTTTATTCTTTATTTTGAAACAGGGTCTCCCTATGTTGCGGAGGGCCTCACTCAGCAGCCGAGGTTGGCCACGAACCTGGGATCCTCCTAAGTACTGGGATCACAAGCGTGGGCCACCACGCCTGGCTTCTGACCATGAATTTAAAAGGAGAGGCAACGCACATGGGGACTCCGTGCTTTTCTTCCTTCAGCTGGGCAGGTAGGAGCAAAAGCAGGTGTGGAGGCAGGATTCCACCAGGGTTGGACTCTGCCAGCTCAGTGGGAGGGACAGAGGGAGAGGTGTCTGCTGCGAGTAAATCAGTTCAGAGAGAGGATAAACAGGGCATGCCTGCCTGCAGCGCAGCTTCCAAGGTGTGTCTGCATGCAGCATCACAGGAAGACATTACAAACATTTTTATTTTAAAACAAATCTGGACCCATTGTGGAGTAGAATGAAGAAAAAAAGCACAGGAATTTTTCAGAGCCCTCAGCACCTGCGATGTGCATTTCCCGCCTGACAAGCCGCCTCCAGCTACACCCGCCTTGAATTCACTCTTGGTGGAAGTTCAGGAGGCTTTGGAAACGCCTCATCCTGCTGGCGCGACCCCTGACCCCTGCCTGGCCCCCTGCCTTTTGACAAAGTCCAGCTCAGACGAATGGCGTTATTGATATAGTGCTCAGGACTAGATGGGGACCCCTAGATGGGGTGGGCGCTGGAATAGTGGGGTGCGGCAGTAGACCCTGACGCTGCTCTGGGCCCAGTCTGTAGGCCGAACGTGTCAGTGGCGTCCAGGAGGCCGAGTGGGGCCCTCGCCTCTCCCCCAGCCCGTCTCCCCCCAGGGCCCCAAGGGACACCTCCTCCGGGGGCTCCAGCCACGTGACTCAGACACATGGGGTCCCTGGGAACCAGTCAGGGACCCGGATCCCAGAACTAGGGCACAAGGTGGGGAAGGGGTGTTCAGAACGAGGCCAGAGCTCCGTTACCAGAACTGGGGCGCTTCCACATGGGACCTTGCTCTTCACCGCCTTCCTGCACGAATCCTGGCAAATGAGGCGTGTCTGAGCCCGGAAGCCTCGGGGCGCCGCCACCCCCACCCCTCACCCAGCCCCAGGGCGCCGCCACCCCCACCCCTCACCCAGTCTCCCACAGAGAAGAGTCGCCCAGTAAACTGGATGTTTATTTGGAACGTTCAAATTTACAAAAACAAAAAGTTAACAAAAACCATGACACATCACACACACACACACACATACACACACGTTGCATCTCATGTCACTTTATGTACAAAATGGGGAGAAGGGAGGGGGAGGGGAGGCTGGGAGGGCCGGGCAGTGGGGCCGCTAACTCACAGTGTCCGACAACTTGACATGCTCGCTGGCTGCTCAGCCTGGGCCACTCGAACCCCTTCCCCACCCTGTGGGGTCCGGGGTCAGAGCGGGATGGGGGTACCTGGGGGGGCAGGCAGCTGGAATGAAGGGGTGGAGAGTAACCCCACCTCGGGAGGGGGCCCTGTCCCGGTTTGCTCAGGTCGAGGATGCTGGGACATGTACAGGGGACCGCCGTGTTTCGGAGAGGACCAAGCGTCTCAGCGAGGTGGCCTTGAGGGTCACCCGCCCTCTCCCTGGGCCTCAGCCTCCTCGTTTGTAAAGCCTTCCTGCCTGAAGCTGTGGTCCTACATCGCATGGCTGTGGCCAGGGGACACACCCCTTGGGACAGTGGGTGGGGGATCACGTGTCACCTAGGTGGGAAACTGTGGCAGAGAACAGCTGGGAAGCACCTGGCCCAGGGCTTGTCCCTCCTTCCAGCCTGGCACTCCCGGAGGCTCCAGCCTCCCTCCCCAGCCTCCCGGACACTGCCGCCCCATTGGAGAAGGCCGAGGCAGTGGGCACTCTCATGGGGACGTGTCCCCATGGCCTCAGCAAATGGACCCTGGCTCCCCTTCCTCCTGTCACTCCGAATAGGGACAGTCCAAAACAGGCCAGCGGTAGCACACACCCACATTCCACTGTCGGGTCAGGCACACGGTCCCGTGGGTGGAGGTGGGCCTTGGGTGTCACCACTGGGTAGAATCTCTGCTCCCTCACTGGCGGCTGGCTGTCACCGGGCAGCTTCTTCCCCTGTATCTCAGGGCTAAGGACAGTAATACCTCCTAACGTGCTGCGAGGAGAAACCAGGTGTCGCCCACAAAGTCCCCAGCCACATGCTGAGTGTCTAGAAAGGACCTAACCATGGTCCTAAGGGACCGGGCAGCCCAGGGTCTTGGCTGAGCCCCGAGCCCGGCTCCCCTTTCCCTGGCTTCTTGGTCACGTCCGGGAGCAGCACAAGGTACCCAAATTGGACTCAACCTGGTATGTGTTGGTGAGGGAGGGGTGGGGACTTTGGAAACGGGGATCCAGGCTCAGCGCTCTCACCCCAACCTCTCCAATGTGTCTGTCCCCTCTGGAGGGCTGGCCAGGGTGACAGCACAGGAAGGAGGCTCAGATGTCAGCTGTCGCCATCACCGCGACAAAGCACAGAGGGCTTGGGATGGGATGACGCGTCTGGGTGGGCTCAAGTGCCACTGAGGTTCTGTCACCTCCCTCCTGAGACCCCTTCCTCCCCAGAAGCCACCTCTTCCAAAACAAGAGCAACAACCTGATAAAAGCTGTGTCTCCCAAATCGAAGTTCTGGATTCTGCCATCGCCCCAGCAACAGCGCGTGTCACTAGGACGAGACACTTGACCCAGCGCACGGCTGATGTCATTGGCTGTTGCTGGGGCAACCTGGGCTCAGCTGAAGCCCCCGCCCCATGGCTCTCCGTTCCGGGGGGAGCCGGACAGGAGGTGCTGAGCAAGCTGCCCGAGCTCTCGAAATGGAAAAAGGGCCGGGGGGGGGAGGGGCGGAAGCAACTGACTTGCACGCGCGCTTCCGTGGCGCCGGGCCCGCAGCTCAGTGGCCGTGGGGAGCAGGGACAGGGAACAAAGGGAGGAGGGACAAGAGGCGCCAGGACCCACTTGGTCATCAGCTGCCACTGCTCAGAGCCAGGAAGGTGGCCATTGAGGGAGGGACACCTACATCCTCAGTGGCCCGTTCTGCCAGGGCCCTGGGGTGGCACCCCTCTCTGCTCCTCCTGGGGGTGCCAAGAGGTTTAGGTGTTGCATAAAGGAGGATGCCCCCGTGTCATGTTGGAAAGCATCCTGACCTCTCCAGTGACCCCTCTTAGGCGGAGGCTGGACTCAAAAACCCTCGAGGGCCAGCGGTATGGCGTGGGGGAAGAGTACTGCAAAGGGAATCAGAGGCCCTGGCTTTTAGTGCTGTGTGATCTTGTGCAAGTTACTTGCTCTCTCTGAGCTCTCCCCAGTTTCTCAGTGAGAGGTCCGACTGGGTGGCTTTTCCTAGCTCTAGCGTTCTTCTGCTCTCTTGGATGAGATGTTGTGGACTCGAGGGTGGGGACCAGGAGGCCACTCGCTCTGAGACACCTAACCCATGCCTCGCCCGGTCTCATCTGCTGCCCAGTCCCTGACCTGCCCCTGCTGAGCCCCTGGATCTTTAAGCGTTCCCTGCGCTATCCACCTGGGACTGCCACTCGCCCCCCTTTTGACCTGGAGAGTCTCAGAAATGACCACCACAAGGGCCTCCGCTCACAAAGAAGGAACACCAGGCCCAGAGAGGGCAGGCACTTGCAGAAGGCTGCACAGCAGGTTAATAGCAGGCTGCTAGGAACAAGGGCCCCTGCGACTCCCCAGCGCTCTGCCGCCCTCTCAGCTTCCTCCTCCCGCCCTGGGGCCATGCAGAGGGGCTGGGAATGTGGCTCTGCCAGTGGCCGGCCTCCGGGGCCATGGTGTCTCTGCTTTAATCTGTTCCCAGCCCAGGCAGAAGTGACCCAGGCCCTGTCAGGGGCATGGAGAGGGAGTGGCAGCCATGCCAGTGGGCACAGGGGGTGACTATAGCCCTAAGCCTCTGGGCATCTTGGTCCCTAGTCCTCCAGGCTGGAGCCAGGAAGGGAATGTTCTGGAAACTGAGGTGGGCTGGACTGGACATGGAGCTGTGGTGCACAAAGGAAGGGACAAGGAGGGCAGGGAGGCTGTGACAGGGCGGCTCTGCCCAGTGAGAGGGAGATGGCAAGGTACGCTTCCTCTCCTGCATCTCTGCCATCCCCTCCTGCCGCCCGTTGGGGCCCTGGAGGGGAAGGGGCCGGGCCGGAGTGGGGGGCAGGGGCGGAGGCTACCCCATGCCCAGCCCCGGGGGCGCTGCGGAGATACTGGGCTAGAAGTGACTGACGGGCAGGTGGGCTGGGCTGAGGGCCGCTCTGGCAATGCCAAGAGACGGGCAGATGCTGTCCCTGCCCAAAGGCTGAGGGACAGCCCCGCAGGGCAGGTGCTGGGGTGCGGGTACGGTGAGGGCAGCGGGAGGGAAGGCCGGAGTGTGGACAGGCTGAGGAGGGGAAGCGCCCCCCTCAAGGTCCCCAAAATGGCAGGAGAGGCGGGGGCCCCTCAAGCCTTGACTCGCCCCTTGCAGACATCGAAGGCGGCCTTCGTCGCCCCCCCGAAGGCCTCCACCAGCTTGTCTTCCCAGGGCAGGACGTTGCCCTGCAGCGGCCCGGTACAGTTGGCGATGCCCAGAACCTGGGCAGGTGTCAGCGCATGGTCCCACAGGTTGAACTGGGAGATGTCACCGACGAAGGCCTGGGTGGCATCAAATCGCCCCCCCAGGGTATCCTGAGCCAAGAGAGCAGCAGAGAAAGGAGAGAGACATGGAGTGAGGGAGCACGCACCCTGGGCCTCCGAAACCCTGAACCCAAAGATCCTGCCCTCCCCAAGGTTCTAGAACCATCTCCAAAGTTCTAGAACCATCTCCGAAGTTCTAGAACCATCTCCAAAGTTCTAGAACCATCTCCAAGTTTCTAACTTCACCTCCAAGATTCCAGTTCCACACCAAGGTTCAACCCCCACCCCTAAGGCCTCAGTCCTGCTCCCAAGGTTTCAGCCCACCTCCAAAGCTCCAGAACCATCTCCAGGTTTCTAACCCCAACCCCAGGTTCTAGCCCTACCCCCAAGGTCCCAGCCTCACCCTCTAGGTTCAAGCCCCAGCCCACGGTTCTAGCCCACTTTCAAAGTTCTGGAACCATCTCCACGTTTCTAACCCCACCCCAAGGTTCCGGCCCCTTTGGCCGCTCTCTGCTCTCCTGGCCCTTGGTGCCCAACTGCAGAATGGCGGGCCACGCAGGATGATCCCAGGTTCCCTCGGCCGGCCCTCCTCCCCAGGGTCCCCCAATTCCAGGCTGAGCCTTACCTGCTCCTGGCCCAGGATAAGGATCCCGTGAGGCTTGATGGGGTGCCAGGCCGCCAGGCTGTCCCCGGAGCCCCGCAGCTCCCCGTCCTGGTAGGCAGACCACAGCCCATCCCTGGTGGTCCAGGCGACACAGATGTGGTGCCAGTTGCTGTCCTTCAGGCTCAGGGGCAGCTGGGCCACCTGGACACAGGCCCCCCAAGCCCAGGTCAGAGGAGCCACGAGGCCCAAGCCCAGAGTGGGGGTGGGGGCGGGCAACCCAAACCTTTCCTTCCAGATACTGACCCTGCCACGCCTCCCTCTCTCCCAACCCAGCGTCCCCTGAACGCCCTCTCTTCCCCCAGGTGGCCAGGGACTGTCCAGTTCGGGTTTCCGATTGTCTCTAGACCTGCAAGGCCGTGCGGGGTGGGAGTAGGGTCTCGCAGACCTACTCCAGCTGCACACAGGACCAAGAAGTGCCGGGCATGACCCAGTGCCTTGGACCGAGGCCAGGCGCTGGTTTTAGCTCCGGTCCTGCCACCAACCCCCCGGGTGACCTTGGGCTGGCTGTTCTTCCCTCCCTGGGCCAAGTTTCCTCAGGTGTAAAGCAAAGTGGTCAGACAAGGGAGGCAGATTCACCGCCGCTGTCTCTTCCTCCACCCAAGGCAGGCATGGCTAATCGATCAAGAGCCTGGATCGGACTCCGAGTCACAGCACTCTGGAGGCCTCTGCTGACCGCCTGGAGTTGGCCAGTGAGATGAAGGGTACTAGCTGACTCGGTGCTCCTGAAGGGCTTCCTCCTCTCATCCATCCCAAGAACACAGTTTAATGCCGCGCCCTGCAAGGCCACAGCCCCGGAGAGCTGTGCCTGCACGGGGGCAGGACTTCTGGGACAGTATCACCAGACAAGATGGCACAGGGGCCGTGAAGGCCCAGAGGAGGTGGGCACAGAGCACATCTGGAAGGACAGTGGAATCTGGCTGCTCAGTCTCTGGCCAAACCAAGCACCAGGTGCAGGGACAAAAGTTCAGAGGCCCAAACAGGAGGTTAGTGAGCCGCCTCGGTCCCTGTCCAAGGTGCTGAATTCCTTCTAACGGGAGCTGAGGGCTGTCCTCGGGCGAGGCCCCGATGGCAGGTCAGGGCTGGAGATGCAGACAGGGTGGCAGGGTCTGGGTGGAGTCCAGCTGCCCCGGGGCCCTAGAGCTTATGCGGCCACAAGGGAAGGTCCCCGTCCCCTGCCCCATCTCCTTCCTTCTCCTCTGTCTCCTGCCTCTGTGTGGCTGTGGGCTGGCTGGTCCCAGGAGGGTGTGGCGGGGGAGCCTGCAATTCCAGGGGGATGCTTGTGTGTGCATGCATGTGGGCGTGTGGGACTGAGGATCGAACCCAGGGCATTCTACCTCTGAGCCACACCCCAGCCCTTTTTAAATATATATTTGTTTTGTTTTGTTTTGTTTTGAAACAGGATCTTGCTAGGTTGCCGAAAGTCTTGCTACATTGCTGAGGCTGGCCTTGAACTTGCGATGCTCCTATCACAGCCTCTCAAGTACTGGAATTACAGGTGTATGCCACCGCGCCTGGCTCAGGAGGGGTCTTAAAAGGTCAGCACGGCTGCAAGGCCGAAGCCGTGGCAGGCGGCCGGGTGGCCCGGGAGGACCGCTTCCTCTTCTCTGAGCCTCGCTTCTCCCTCGGCAGGACGGGTCGGAGGGGACCTGCCTCCCAGTGCAGCTGGGAAGGCGGAGGGTGGAGATTGGGGGTCGTGCTTGTTAGCACCATGCCTCACCCCATGAAACAGCTTGCATTTATTGAAGCTCGCTGGGTGCTGGGCCTTGCTCAAAGTTCTTTACGTGGATTAAAGCCATAAACTTCTTTCTTTTTCTTTTTCTTTTTGCCGTACTGGGGATGGAACCCAGGGGCATTCTACCTCCGAGCTACAGCCCCAGCCCTATTTTTTTTATTCTTTATTTTGAAACCGGTCTCACTAAGTTGTGGAGGGCCTCACTAAGCAGCTGAGGCTGGCCGCAAACCTGGATCCTCTGGTCTCAGCCTCTCAAATGCTGGGATTACAAGCGTGCGCCACCACGCCCGGCTAGTGAAACCATAAACTTCGTACTGCAACCCTAAGAGGTAGGGACTGTTCTTCCTGCTTACAGATGAGGAAACTGAGGCCCAAGGTGGCTAATGACTCAGGATTCAAAGTCGGCGCTGAGGCCCCAGAGTCAGGCCTCGGCACCCCTGGCCCCTCCATGGTGGGACGGGCGCAGGGTCTGGCTCCAGGGCTGGAAGGGGCCAGGGCCCAGCAGCCGTCCCCCCACGCCCCCTCCTGAGGCATGCCTGTGCGCCTCGGGCTTCCTTCTCTGTCTGGGAAATGAGCGGGGGACCCTGGGCGCAGACACCTCCAGCCCCGCCCTGCCCACGGATGGGTCCCTGGGGTGGTCACAGGGTCTGGGCATCTGGCCTGCCTCCTCTATAAGACAGGGACGGTGCTCCTGGCCTCTATCGGACACCAGTCCCCCTGCAGCCGGCCCTGCGCTGGCTCATCACCCAGCCTGGCACACAGTAGGCATTTTGTGTGTGCCGAAGATGACGGGAAGAACTGAAGTTCCGGGGCCCATGGTGGGGGGGCAGGTGCTCGGGAAGGGCCCCCCGCCCCCCGCCCCGCCGGGCTGTGCCCACCTTGTCGTTGATCAGCAGCTCCATGGGCTCGTGGCCCGCCTCCAGCAGCACGATCTCGTTGGCCTGCCCGGGCACCGAGTAGGAGAAGGGGGTGCCCTGGCCCGTGCCCCCCGACCTGGACCGCAGCCACATGCAGGCGGTGAACGCGTAGAGCTCGGGCAGCGCCTTCCGCACGCGCCCGTACATGTAGTTGTTGCGGATGGGGATGCTGATCTTGAAGGCGTCAGGGGGGCTGTAGGCCGAGGACCCTGGGGGCGGCACGGCGGGCGTCAGGACGCTCGAGGACGGGTGGACGTGCCTGCCTGCCGCCCTCGTTAACCTGGCTCCGGACCTGGATGCCTGGGGTTCAAATCCTGCCACCAACACTTCCTGGTCATGTGACCTTCCACAGGTTAAACTTAACCTCTCTGGGCTTCAGTTTCTTTAGAAAAATAGGGTAGTAACATTTCTTTTCTCCTGGGTTTGTGTGCGGGCTGGGTGGACCCACAGTGACCTTGACCCATAGGTTCTTTCCTGCCAGGGCCTCGGTCTCCTCATCTGTAAAGCAAAGAGGCCAGACAAGGGAGGGCAGGTACATCCTCGAAAATGTTATAGCCAAAATGCTGGCTGTTATAATTATTACTCAGAGTTCTTTGTCTACTTAACACGAGTTCTCTAGAGCTTTCTATGTGGCAGGCTCCATTCTAAGGGCTTTTTTATGTGCCATTTCATTTCTCAAAACAACCCTGTGAGGCAGATGCTATTATGATCTTCATTTAGAGATGAGGATGCCTTGGCACAGAGAGGTTAAGTAACTTTCTGAAGGCCACACAGCTAGTGAGTGGCAGAGACGGGAGTTGAACAAAATAACCTTGGGACACTGATCTTTCAGGCTCTCCACCTCTGCTTTCAAGACCGGCTTGAGGCCCCTCCTTCCGGAAGCCGCCTGGGTTTCCGGTGCTGAGCTCCCGTCCTGCGCCCATGCCAGTCCCAGCCACGGCTCACGCTCCCCGGCCTCCCCACCTCGTCCTCCCTGAGGGTGGGCCTCACAGGCTTCAAGGCTAGGAGGAGGGCCGGGAGAGCTCGGGAGGCCTCAGCCCCACTTCTCAGCTGAGGAAAACTGCGGCCTGGGGGGAGGACGAGATTCCAGGTCCCAGAGCCAGCCGGTGGGTGCCGCGCTCCTGGCGCCAACCCGTGCTCTGCCCGTGGGGCTTCTCTCCGGCAATGCCAGGCCCCGGTGTTGAGCACATGACACAGCCCTGACTGGTTCGCTGACGGTGCCACCGTGGGTGGTTAAGTGCGTGACTTTGGAGTCAAGCAGAGCTGGTTTGAGGTCTAGATCCTCCACAGACGGGCTGTGTGACCTTGGGCAGCTCACTTGACCTCTCTGAACTTCCATTTTCTCACCTGGTCAAGTACTTGGGCCACGCCTAGGCTACAGGAGGCTGCAAAATGGTAGCTGTCAATGACCACTTTGATAACTATACTAACGCCTCCCATGAATTCCCTCTCTCGGGCACTCTGCCGCCTCCCCCCATGAGCCCATCGGACCCCCCAGGACGGAGGCCTCGCGCCCCCTGCCCTCTGCAGGGCCCAGGACCCACCGTGCTCCAGCTCGGCCACGCGGCCCTGCAGGGCGTCCAGCTCCTTCTCCACCTCCTGCCGCTGCCGGTGGCCGCTGTGGCTGAGGGCCGCGCGCTCCTTCTCCAGCGCCATCACCTTGGCCAGCAGCTGCCCCTCCAGCTCGTCCATCTTGGAGTGCAGAGCGGTGGGCGCCGCGGGGGCGGGGGCCGGGGCCGCCGAGAGGTTCACGTGGGCCGGGAGCTCCTGCTGCTCGAGGGAGAGAAGGGGGGTGTGAGGTCACGCGAGGAAGCGCACCCGCCTCGGCTTCCCCATGTGCGACACGGTGGGGGGGGGCAGGCCAGCTGCAGGAGCCTGGGCTCCCCGCCCCGGCCGCGTGGACGAAGACAGTCCACCCCTCGCTCACCAGTCAGCCTTCTAGCTACCAGGACTCGGCTGCGGCTCTCAGGATGGGTGGGGGTCTCCACGCTCCACGGCCAGGCCCTGGGTCCCCTGCCAGGCTGGGACGCCCTTGAGGTGGGGCCACTGCTCCCTGCTGCCCAGCGTTACGCACTGGCACCAGGACAGAGGGGCCGGGGTTGTCTGCAGTTGGCATTGCCATCCTGGGCAGACCAGGGGCACCAGCCAGGGTCTTCTGGAACAGGACTCTGGTGTCCCGGCCTTTCCAGGGTGGCATGGGGTTAAGATCCTAGACTAAGATCTAAGTCAGACAGCCCAGAGTGGAAATCCAGCTGGCGAACTAACCTGCTGTGTGACCCTGGGAAAATCCCTTGACCTCTCTGATACAATGGCACCTCTCCAGGAGGGTGGCAGGGAGGGCTGGGTGTCAATAAACAGACTGCTTATTGTGATTACTGTCCAAGGCAGAGTGTTCTGGAGTAGACTCTGACACCCCCACCCAGCCTAGGACGAGAACAAAGTGTTAGAGACTCTCCCCGTCCGGTCTTCAGATCCCAGCAAGGGGAGAGTTGGGGCAGGGGCCTCTCCTTCCCCCTCTCTTGGGGCGGAGGAAGGCACGGGAGATCTCGGAGGGGACAGTCTCTGGTAGATGCATCACAGGAACATCAGTAGGAGATTAATAATTCAGTGAGCTTCCAGGAGCCCAATTAAACATTCACCATCGCCCGGCCCTTCCCCCCTGTGCGTCCAAGTCCCAGGGGCCTGGGTGGTTCCCGCTGCCCGGCCCCAGGCCTAGGACCCAGACAAGAGCTCATCAGAACCGCGCAATTAATTCCCTGAGCGAGCACTTAGTGAACACCTACTGTGTGCTGGGCTCTGCCCTGGGTGCTGAGGACACAGCCAAAGAAAATGCAGAAAACCACAGACGGAGGGCCCCAGCCACCATCTCTGCTCGGGCCAAGCAGAGATGACCCTCGCAGCCTCGGCCCGGCTCCAGATTTGCTGGTCATTTCTGGGTGACCGCAGGCATGCCCCTGAACCTTTCTTAGCCTGTTTTCTGTGACGGGGGCACACGTACCCCATGCATCAAAGTGTAGGGGTATGGGAGTTGTCGCTGTGACCAGCGACGTGCCTCATGCCGAGGAGCTGGAGGGGCTGACCCTCGGCTCTGGCGCTGTACCCCGAGAGCGCGGGCGGCGGGGACCCGTCTGGCCCCGATGCTGCTCGTCTGGAAGACGGGCCTTGATGCTCAGCTGCAGGGCTGTGCTTGGGATAAATGACGGCCCGCAGCTGGGCCAGAGCAGGTGTCCAGGAAGGCCACAGGGGCTTGGGCCAGGTGGGAAGACCCACACTGTATCCTGAGCCTCGACCGGCCTGCTGGGTCTGCTTGGCATGTCATGGGCAGGGACACGGGTGGGAGTCACCCGCAGTGGCATTGGGAGCAGGCAGCAGAGGGTTCCGTGGCAGCCCGGCTCTCCCCTCCTTGCTCTGCACCTTAGACACGTGGCTTCCCTTGGCACCTGCTCTGAGCCCCTCCAGGAGCCCTGTCCCCCCCTATCTGTCCCCAAGCTCGGCCGAGTGGCTCCCACAGGACAGGTGAAGTGGGCTCCGAAGCCCAGGGGTCCGGAACCAGCTCAGACTCAGCAGCGCCCCCTCCAGTTGGCGGCTGGGGTGGGGAGACTGCGGAGCAACCCCCCATTCTGGCCTTGAAATGTGTCTCTGGGATGCAAGTCCCCGAGGCTGGCTCTGGGAGGGGGCTCCACTGCCTTTATCCCCCGCCACATCCGTATAAGAGGCCACAGCCGCCCGCCCCCGAAGAGGCCCAGGGGGCCCGTCGGCTGGGGCAGGGGCCAGGGGAGGCGGGCCTCATGGCAGGTGGCCGAGTGGCCCAAGAGTTGGCAAGTCACACGCATCTTTGCGTCCCAAGGGCTCCGCCTCACTCTCAAGGTGGCTACAAATCCTAAGGCCTCAGTTTCCCCTCCCATAAATGGAGACAACGGAGCTTACCCTGTCCACCCAGCGGACATGGAGAGATGGACGGAAACTTAAGGCAACCATGACCACAGGAGCCCCGGGGGCCTGCGCCTGCCGTGGGTGGCGGTCCCCACTGCCGTCCAGCGGGCTGCCCTTCCAGGAGGTGTGGGGACAGCAGTTAGCTAGCTCACAGGGGACTCCTCCCGGGGACTGGAAAGGCCACAGCAGGGTCGCCTAGGACCCCAGCGCCCACCGACCTCCATTCCCACCCTCCCCGTCCACGCCGGAGGGAGGGGCGCACACTGACCGAAACCCAGGCCAGGCCGCCCTTGGCACCGTACACGTGGTCACTCGTGACTCTCCACGGCTCGCCTGAACTTGGTACTCTCAGCATCCCCCTTTAGTAGCTGGGGAAACTGAGGCAGGAGTCCTGCCACCCCTGGAGCCAACGTCCTCCTCTCTAGCTGGGTGTCCTCCCTGCCATTCACCCGTCCTGCTCCTCTGCCTCCTTCCAGGACACATGTGGCGGGGGCGGGGCGCACAGGCTGTCCCTCCATCAGCGGCACAAGCTCTGCCGGCTCCGCGGTCGCCAGGAGGGCCAGCGAGGTGGTGGGCGCCCCGGCTGATGCACCCGCCGGAATCCGAGGAACACGACTCCCCCCGCCCCCCCCCGCCATCTGCTGCGGGCCGGGCAGCACCGCGTGGGCTTCCGGCCTGGTGCCAAGTGGGCCCCCCCCCGAGATGCCAGGGGAGAGTGGGGGTGACGGCAGCGCCACACTCAGCTCCTGATGAGGCAGGAGAGGGGGGGCTTGGAACCCACGTCGGTCCCGCCGGGAGTCTGGGTTGAGTGGAGTGTAAGCACCCTGGGCCTGAGCCAAAGCCCTGCTGACTTAGCACTCAGCACCAAAGATGCTATCGGGGCGCTGTCCCCCGGGAGCCCCACCCAGCAGAGCACAGAGCGCGGATCCTTCTCCTCTGCTCTCTGGGCCGTGCTGCTCCCCTGCCCACCTCGCAGGACAGGTGCCAGTAGCCACGAGGAGCTGGGGAGGCCTGGCGCGTCCTGCCAGGGTGGGCGCCCCATCATGGGCGAGGGCCAACCACCTCGCCCCCACCCACCAAGGGTCTGCTTCCGTCCTGTGGGCAGCAGGAGGTGCTGGGCTGCGGGGTCGGGGGCACCTTCTGCTCGGCACGGGACCGGATCCAGGGGCAGCAGGGCGGGGGGGGGGGCGGACAGACCCCATGTCCCCCCATCCAGTCGTCCCCAAGCCCTGTGTGAGTCCAGCTTACATCCGAGTGGCCTTGTCGCGTAAGATTGCTGTGCCTCAGTTTCCCCACAGGCAAAAAGAGCACTGTAGTGACGGTTAAGCGAGCTAACAATGCGTAGAGTGGGGTTGGCACATGAAGTGCACGCCATTATGACCGACCGGACATAAATCTCTCTCGAAGGGTCCACTGCTCTCCATGTCCGGCCATAGATCTTCTTGCTGGATCTTTATACTGAGAGGTAAGTGCGTGGTGGGGCAGGGGACTCTGGTTTCTATGAGGTATAGAGCATTTGGCGCCGTGTGACATTAGGGTAAGGGACCCAGGACAGAGGCGGCCACAGTGGGAGGAAGGCAGGGCTGGCGTTGGCCGGTCAGGAGGGCGCTGCCCATACAGCTAGGTGGGGCCTGGGAGGCTCTGGAAGGTCTCAACTGGTGGGGGACGTGGGGTCCTGGAGCCTGGGCGGCACCTGGGGGGGACCCTTGTCCCTTTCTGCAGAAATACTTCACGATGGTTTAAAAACAGAAATGGAAACCCCCGGAAGCGATGTGTCTAATGGAGAGTCAGACCCTCCATACCCACGCTGCATGGAGGCCTGTCCCTCTGGCTCAGCCTTCGCGACCATCACACTCAGGCCCAGCAGGCTACAGGTCACTCGCACCAGAAGCGGCCCAACCTCCCGGATCTCCCTCGGCCCCTCAGGCCTCCGCACGGGCCGTTCCTTCTGCCAAGAACACTGTTCCCGCCCCACGCCCCCCTGCGGCCCTCCAGATGGCCCAGGGCTTCTCTGGAGAGAGCAGACGCTCATCCACTCCTCTATTTGCTCATTCACCCATCTGTCAACGTTTGCCATGGCAACGTGACGTCGTGTTTGTGGACAGGGACTCACATCGCCCAGGCCTTCGGCATTCCCGACTCCCCACCTCCCAGGTCTCGACCACTCTGCCCGCAGTTTCCTCATCTGTGGGTAACGGCAGTGCCTACATTTGGGGATCTGAACAGTGATAAAATGACAGAATAGATGAATAGTCAGGTGTGGAGGTGGCTAATGAATGGTCGCAACTCGTATTAGTATCTTTGCTATTATTAAGAGGCAGGAACGTGGGCCTTGGAGCTGTACTAAGCGATCGTAACACCGGCTGAGCTGTTGTCCGGGTCCCCCACGGCCTATTCTGAGCTGTCACGAGAAAATGAATGGGTGCTGCGGCACAGGCCCATAATCTCAGTGCTTGGGAGACTGAGACAGGAGGATCACAGGTTGGAGGTCAGCTTCAGCAACTTAGTGAGGCATTCTGCAACTTAGTGAGTCCCTGTTTCAAAATAAAGAATAAAAATTAGGGCTGGGGATATAGGACACAGAGAGAATGCCTGGGTTCAATCCCTAGTGCCAAAAAAAAAAAAAAAAAAAAAAGACATCCTGGTGTCGGTCTCTGCTCAACTCCACCACGCTGTGTGGCCGCGGGCAAGTCCCTGGGCTTCTCTGAGCCTCGGTTGCTCCTGGAGTAAAACAAAGGCTGTGGGGACATGCAAGCGCTTCCGCTTCCGGTTGGTGGCCTCAATTCCCGTCCCCGGAACTCCGTGGGGGCAAAGTGAACAAGGCTGTCCCCAGGCGAGCCCGTTCCGTACTCCCTCGCTGAGGAGCACTGACCTCTGACCTCCTTCTGCCTCCCACGGGCATCTCAAAATGGCCAGCGCACACGAAGGAAAGGTGCTGGACACCGTGAGTCATCGGAACAATACAAACTAAACCCGCAAAGCGCCCACACACGCCCCCCGGAGCACGGCAGGTTTAAAATGACCAGGCCCAGGCTGGCGAGGCGGCAGTGCAGGTGGGCGTGCAAACTCTTGCAGCCACTTTGGGAAAACGTTTGGCAGGACACACCGAAGCTAAATATACGCCCCTCCCGCGACCCAGACATCCCACTCTGCGGGGATGGACGTCACCCACAGATACCAGGAGAATGCTCTCAAGCAACCCCTCTGCCATGTCCCTCCGCAGAGGAACAGGGAAATGAATTAAGGTCCATTCGTCCATCGAGAACCACATGGCCACGAGAGGTGACAAACCCCTGCCCTGGAGATCACAGGTGTAGTGCTGCAGGGAAAAGCTCAGGCGCAAAGGAAGACAGCTGCCCGGAGTTCAAACACAGGGGAGACTGGTCCACGCTGAGAGAAGCCAGACGCCTAGTGACCTTCAGGGAAGCGTTGACTTTTGGGGGGCACAAGGGAGCCTTCTGGGCAGCTGGGTGTGTCCTGGCATTTTATGGTACTGGGGATTGAACCCAAAGGTGCTCTACCACTGAGCTACACCCCCTGCCCTTTTTATTTTATTTGGAGACATGGGCTTGCTTAAGTTGCCCAGGCTGGCCTTGAACTTGCAATCCTCCTGCCTCAGCCTCCCTAGTAGCTGTAATTACAGGTGTGGGCCACTGCTCGGGGCTCGTCCTGGCTTTTCACCTGGGTGGTACTTTTCACAGGTGTATCACGTATAAATCTCCACGGAGCTGTCCTCAGAGGATTTGAGCTCTTACATATCTTGTACATAAGATATATCAAAAAATATAATAAAGTCCACAGGGGAGGCCCTGCCTTCTGCCCAAGTGGCTACTGCCAGTTTGGAACAGCAGGAAAGGGTCTCACCTCCTAGAAGAGGGCCTGCCGGGGCCAGGGTCTAAAGGGGCACAAAGATTACACTTCCCACATGACAAGTGGGGAAACTGAGGATCAGAGAGGAAAAGGAGCTTTCTGAGGTCATAGCAAGCAGGTGGCAGAGGTGGGGTTTGGGAAGTCAGGCTTCTTGCCAGGAGCAGTGGTGCATGCCTATAATCTAGTACTTGGAAGACTGAGACAGGAGGATCGCAGGTTCGCAGCCAGCCTCAGCAACTTAGCAAGACCCTCAGCAACTTAGTGAGACTCTGTTTGGAAAGTAAAAAATAAAAAGGGCTGGGGGTGTAGCTCAGAGACAGAATGCCTTTGGGGAAGGAGGAGGAGGAGGAGGTGAAGGAGGAGGAGGAGGAGGAGAGAAAAGAGGAGGAGGAGGAGGGGAAAGAGGAGAAGGCGAAGGAGAAGGAGGAAGAGAAGGAGGAGGAAGAAGAGGAGGCGAAGGAGGAGGAAGAGGAAGAGGGGAGGAGAAGGAGGAGGAGGAGGCAAAGGAGAAGAAGAGGAGAAGGAGGAGGAGAGGAAGATGCCACCACCCCCAGGATCAGAGGTTAAGGGCCTCCAGTGCAGGCCCCACCCAGCGGGGGTGAGAACTCGGCCCTGTGCCCCTCCTGCCTCTCACAGAAGCTGTGAGGAGCTGGCAGGTGTCTGTTCGGGCGTGGGGCGGGCATGGCCTGGCTCTGTGTCCCCCAGATGCTCTGAGCCCTACGTCCTCATCTGTAAGACAGGAGCGCACACACAGGCCATGGGCTGAAGACTGAACAAGCTAATCGCTATGAGGTTAGCGCCCAGGAAGCGTCGTGGTTGTCTACACAGCAGCGCAGCGAGCCTCTGGATTGTCTTGTCCTTTGTGGACCGGCCTGCACCGCTCCTGCTTTGGACGCTCTGAGGCTAAAATGGTCCAGGGTAGTTTCCAGCCCTTGCTGTCTTCTTCATTCTCACAGGTGGGTGAGGTCTGACCCTTGACCCTTGCCGATGAGTCTGGAGTTAATGAAGCCGAATAAGAGCCCGGGAGCCAGACACTGACAGGTCAAACCTAGGCTCTGCTGCTGTGTGACCTGGGCCAGTTTCTTAACCTCTCTGAACACTAGTTTCTTTATAAAAGGGGGACAGAGGAGTACCCGCCCCATAGAAATTCTACGAGGATTAAATGACATCACACGTAGTGCCTGATGCGTGGTCAGGACTCTGTAACTGTGAGCCCTAATTGCTATTACAGCAAAAGCCGTGGCTCTCCTGAATCTAGCTTCCTCTGCGATCGGTGTGAGGTAGGCCCTGCCCTGGCTCCTACTCCAGGGTGAGCGGAGGCACCGCTTGCCAGGATGAGTTAAAGATGGGGCTTATATCAAAGAAATGCTGCCTGAATCAATCTTGTAGTTTCATCGTGCACATAAATTAGCACAAAAATGGAACGCCAGGATGCGTACTCGTGGCCCCTGGCCACACAAATGGTCCAACTCTCTTGGAAAGTGGTTCTTGGTCACGGCCATCAGAGGTCACGTGCCTGGAATCCTAGCTACTTGCAAAGCTGTGGCAGGAGGATCTTAAGCTGAAGACCAGTCCTGGCAGTTTAGTGAGAAAAAATAATAAAATAAAATGGGCTGGGAGCAGGGTGTGGTGGTGCACACTTGTAATCCCAGTACTTGGGAGGCTGAGACAGGAAGATTGCAGGTTCACGGCCAACCTCACAACTTAGGCCCTCCACAACCTAGTGAGACCCTGTTTCAAACTAAAAGAATAAAATAAGTCTGGGGTGTAGCTCAGAGGTAGGATGTCCCTGGATTCCATCCCCAGCACCACAAAAAAAAAAAAAAAAAAAAAAAAAAAAAGGCTGGGACTTGTGGCTCAGTGGTAGAGCCCTTGCGAGGCCCTCGGTTCGATCCCCAGCACACACACACACACAAAAAGTCAATATCCTTTGACCCACTAATACCACTCCTGGGAATTTAAGCCCAAAGAAATAATTCAACAGACTTAAAAAAGAAAACAAACCACTCGGCATGAAATTGATCCGGCAATGAGAATCTAGAAGAAAAATAATTAGGCACAGCCACATCCCAGCAACAGGACGGTGCAGTGACTAGGGGTGACAGAGCTGGAGGAGGAGTCCCAGCGTGTTGTGACAGTCATTAAAATGCTAATTACACGGTGGCTCAGCAACACACTGGCTGCCCAGGGGTAGGGACCCAGAGGGGGCTGCAAAAGGGGAGACGACGGAATTAAAGGCAATTTTCCCTAGAAACCTTTTGGTTTGGTTTGTTTTTGCGGTAGTGGGGATTGAACCCAGGGGCATTCTACCTCCGAGTGACACCCCCCAGCCCCATTTTATATTCTTTTTTTTTTTTTTTTTTGCAGTACTGGGGATGGATGGAACCCAGGGGCATTCTACCTCTGAGCTACACCCCCAGCCCTATTTTTTATTCTTTATTTTGAAACAGGGTCTCCCTAAGTTGCGGAGTGCCTCACTAGATAGCTGAGGCTGGCCTCGAACCTGGATCCTCCAGTCTCAGCCTCCCAAATGCTAGGATTACAAGCGTGCACCACCACGCCCGACTTCCATTTTATATTCTTTATTTCGTAACAGGGTCTCACTAAATTTCGGAGGGCCTCACTAAGTAGCTGAGGCTGGCCTCGAACCTGCGATCCTCCTGTCTCAGATCAACAACAACATATAAAGACAGTTTCTCCTCAGCCCTCAAATATGGTTCCTTGTGAGATCTGCAGGGGCAGCGGGTCCAGCCTCACCTCCCGCCCTTTGTAATCAGGTCTGGCTGGGAGGAAAGGGGGTGATTCCAAGATGTGTGGGGGCCCTGGGCAGGGCAGTGTGAGGCTTGTGGGGGCAGGAGGGGGTGGAGGGGACAGAGCCAGATCAGGGAAGGCCTCTGGGAGGAGGTGGCTCAGAGCAGACTCTAGGTGAGGAGCAGGGATGCTCTGGGGTGATCCAGGTAGGGGCGAGAAGAGAGATGCGGCTGAAGAGCTGGGCCAGATCCAGAACCTCACTGTGGGAGTTTGTGCCCCAGGGAGCCCCCTGTGGGTTTAAGACCCCCATGTGGCAGTGGACGTGTGATGGCACTTGTCTGTAATCCCAGTGCTTGGGAGGCTGAGACAGGAGGATCACAGGTTCAAGGCTGGCAACTTGGAGAGACTTTGCTTCAAAAAATAAAATAAAGAGGCAGAATGCCCCCTGCGTTCAATCTCCAGTACCAAACAATAAAAATAAAAGCAGATTTTAAAAAGATCCTGGGGAGCCGGGCGTGGTGGCGCACGCTTGTAATCCCAGCATTCGGGAGGCTGAGACCGGAGGATCCGTGTTTGTGGCCAGCCTCAGCTACCTAGTGAAGCACTCTGCAAATTAGTGAGACTCGGTTTCAAAATAAAGAATAAAAAATAGGGCTGGGGGTATAGCTCGGAGGTAGAATGCCCCTGAGTTCAATCCCCAGTACCGCAAAAAAATAAATAAATAAAAAATAAAAAGACCCTGGGGAGCCGGGCGTGGTGGCATATGCTTGTAATCCCAGCATTTGGGAGGCTGAGACCAGAGGATCCGGGTTCGGGGCCAGCCTCAGCTACCTAGTGAGACACTCTGCAACTTAGTGAGACCCTGTTTCAAAATAAAGAATAGAAAATAGGGCTGGGGGTGTAGCTCGGAGGTAGAATACCCCTGAGTTCAATCCCCAGTACCGCAAAAAAAAGACCCTGGGGCCGCCTGGAGGAGGAGGAGGGAGGGTGTGGTGCACCTGGAGGGGTGACCAGCCCAGCTGCCAGAGACCTGAATGCAAAATCAGGAAGGGAGGAGGAGCCCGGGAGGACTCTCGGAGCCCCTGAGAAGCAGGAATAGGGTGTGGGGAGGGCATGGGGAGGACCACAGGCAGCTGCTCAGGAAGCAGTTGGATCAAGGGAAGGAAGCCTGGCTGGGCTGGACACCGAGGTTTGGTGGGGCCCTGGCCCTGTGGAATACTGGGTGCTAGGAGCCCCAGGGTGTGGCTAAGTTCCCCAGGGAGAGGGAGAGGAGAGCCTGGGGGCTCGCCCTGCAGGAAGAGGAGCCGGGCAGGAGACAGAACAGCTGTCAGAGGGGAGAAGGGCAGGTCAAGCGGCATCCAGGGCCTGAGATGCGTCTCCATTCAGTTTACAGACTCTGGGGACATTCAGCAAGGGCACTGTCAGGGTGATGGTGGCAGAGAAGGTAGACCCTGAAAATCTGGGGGGTTTGAGGATACCGGATGAGAAGAGAGGAGAAATCAGGGTGGCTAAAGGGTGCTTGGGTCCCAGCTGAGGCCGGCCGTCCGACCCCACATCCGTTGGCTCCGAGGCAGACCCGGTGGCCAGGCACCCCCCTCCCTTTCCTTCTTCAGGTCCACTGCACTCAGAGAACAAGAGAAGGTGTGTGCGGGGAAGCCGGGGCTCCCCTGATCTGGAAGCCTCAGCTGCTGCCAAATCCCAGCCGCCAGGATACCCCGGAGGGGAGCCCCTCCTGCCAAGGGCTGCAGGTGCCAGGGGAACAGGTCCAGGCCGGGCCAGCCTGCCAGCCCCAGACGTGGGAGGAACCACCTGTGCCATCTGGGCGGGCATGGGGGCAGGGACCACAGCTGACAAAGGGAGGGTAACATAACATCAATTTTTTTTTACATTAATAAAATCTATTTCCTAGGAGGAGAGTTTGGTTCCATTTTTCCTTTGAGTTGCATTTTAAAAATTCGATGATAGAAATAGCAATCGCTGACACGATCAAGCACGCCTCTGTGACAGGCGCTGTTCCGGGTCCTTCACACAGATTGACCCTGGCGCCTCCTGACACCCGGGGAGGTCCATGCACCGTGTGCCCATTTTGTAGGGAGAAACCTGAGACTCCTGTTCACTTGTGCACTTTGAGCTTTTCCCAGGTCATTTTCCTGCTCTCGGCTCTAGAAGCCTCCCCAGAGCTGGAGTCAGGGAACAGGGGGGTTGACCTGGCTTTCCCCACCTCTGCCACTCACAAATGACAAAGCTTCTTTTTCTTTTTCTTCTTCTTTTCTTTCCTTTCTTTCTTATTTGGTACTGCGGACTGAACCCAGGGACAGTCTACCTCTGAGCTACACCCCAGTCTCATTTTTTAACTTTATCATGAAATAGGGTCTCACTAGGTTGATGAGTCTCACTACTTGCTGAGGCTGTCCTTGAACCTGCCATCCTCTGGTGCAGACTCCCAAGTACTGGAATTACAGCTGTGGGCCACCACACCCAGCTCTGAGGAGGTTTCCGGGCCTGGGTTTGCTCGCCTGTAAGGGGAGCAGAGGACTGGGCTGCAATGGTTGTAGGCTATGGCCCTGACACCCCAGGGGTGGGTGTTGCCACCAGCCAACTCTCTGGGGGGTCGCTGGCCCTGGACGTCGCCTGTGTGCTGGAGCCTGCGACTCTACCTTCACTGGCAGACTCTGTTTGGGGGAATTAGCAGGGGTGGCCTGAGCTTTGGCCTTTCCCTGTTTCCACAGATCTAAACTGGTCCCTGTGGTCTAGAAGTCAGTCCCTGGCTAGGATGGTCACTGTTTCCTAGACGTCGGACCTGCCCAGTTTGATTTGTTGGCCACATTCCTGAGGACCCCAGATTTACTCTAACACGGAGGAAGGAGGTTGTGGAACTCCAAAGGAGACATGAGAGGCCCAGGCTCACACACACCAAGAGTGGGCTCCCCCGTGATCCAGAAAAGTATGGCGAGGGAGCGTGGAGGAGGAAGCCACTGCCCACCCGACAGCTGTGGGCTTCCAGGCGCTCGAGGCTGGGCCTGGCCTCTGCGCTCCTGCCATCAGGCCCCCAGCCTGAGCCCATGCAAGTGTGGGGGGTGGTCAGGGGCACCCACATTTGTCTTATGGGGTGCTAGGTCCTCCACTCTTTGGCACAGAGGACCCCTAGTCCAGGCCAGTCCCTTGGATGGTGCATCCAAGCTCCTGCCCATAGAGTAGCCTGCAGCCACTGCAGCCCAGCCCTCTGCTCCCCGACAGAGGAGAGAACTCGGGCTCAGAAACCTCCCCAGGTGCCGCAGGGAGGGGGGTAGCCAGGTTGCACCCTGTTGCTTGACTCCAGCTGCATGGGGGGGGTGTCTAGAGTCCTGAGCAGTGAGTGTGGGGCTGACCCCCTTTTAGGGGTTCCAGAAGAAAATGAAACAGACACTCAGTGAGTTCCTAGTCTGTGCCCAGCATTTTCACACACCTGCCTCTCAATTTCCACTACAAGTGGACACTGTTTTACCTTCTCTCCTCCACCCGGTACTGGGAATTGAACCCAGCAGCATTCTACCAACGAGGGACACTCCCCGACCTTTTTAATTTTTTTTTTTTTTTTCATTTTGAAACAAGGTCTAAGCTTTTGAGGCTGCCTCAACCTGTGAACCTCCGGTCTCAGCCTCCCAAGTACTGGGATTACAGGTGCGCGCCACCGTGCCCAGCTGTTGCACCCATTTTACAGCCGCGGATACTGAGACTCATTGAGGTCCGCGGAGAGGGCTGGGGAACCTGTCTTTCTGGCGCGCCCTCGCCACCACGTGTCCGACTGGAACCCTCCGGCCTCGCCAGCAGGGGACAACCCTCCCTCGCGTCGCACCGACTCGGGATCCGATCCCAGAGCGGAAGCCCCGCGGCGCCCCTCCCACCCTGGGGCCCCGACGGCCCGGGCGCGCGGCGCTCACCTCGATGCGATCGATGCGGTCCCGGAGGGCGCGCACGGCGCCCTCCAGCTCGAGGATGAGCGCCGGCGAGTCCCAGGCCCCGTCGGCCATGGTGTCGCGGCGGGGCCCGGGGTCCTGGAGGCCGCGCGGCAGGCCGCTCTCGCAGCGGCCCAGCTTGCCGGTGAGCTCGCGGATGGTGTCCTGGTCGGCGCGGATGCGCGCCTCCTGCTGCAGCGCCGTCTGGCGCAGCTGCTCGGCCGTGCTCTGCAGCAGCAGCAGCTCCTCGCGCTCGCCCGGCGCCGCGCCCGCCGCGTCCCCCTGCTCGGTCCCCGACGGGCAGGCGGCGGCCAGCGGCGTGCACAGGAAGCGGCTGAAGAGCGGCCCGGGCGGCAGCGGGTGCGCGCTGGCCGCCGGCGCCCCGGGCAGCGCCGAGGGCCGGGCCGAGCCGCCCGCGCCGTGCAGCGCGCTCAGGCTGCGGTGCGGGCCCGGGGACGCGGCGGCGCCCGAGGCGGCCGAGGCATTGTCGGCGCCGCCGGGCAGCGCCCGCGCGGGGCTGGCCGCCAGGGGCACGCTGGCGATGATGCAGATGACGGCACCGAGGAACGCCAGCATGCCCGCGGCCAGCAGCACGGCCAGGAACTTCAGCGTGAGGCGGGCGAGGGGGCGCCCGAGGCCCCCGGCAGGCGCGGCGGCGGGGTCGGGGCGCGGGGCCCGGGAGCGCGGGAGCGGGAGCCGGAGCCGGAGCCGGAGCTGTCGCCGCGGCCGCTGCTGCTGCCGCTCTGAGCCCGGGCGGCGGGAGGAGGAGAAGGCGGCGGGGAGGGCGCGGGCGCGGCGGCCCCGCCCCACTGGCTGGTTCCGCGCCGGGCGCCCAGGTGCGGGCGGCGGCGGCGCCCGGGACTTGACTCGCCGCCTGCGCAGTGCAGTGCAGAGGGCGGCGGCCCGGTGGCCTTGCGGCGGGCTCCAAGGCGACCTCCAGCCCTCCCCTCCCGTCCTCGGACCTCCCCCGGGGACACTTAACGCCGACAGCTACCTTCCCTGCGGGGTCTGTGCCGAGCATGCTACCAGCTCGGTCTCGACGAAGCCTCATGGGGCGACAGGTTCACGATACTAATGAGGAAACTGACCCACTGAGGTCAAGCTGCCGCCCAAGGTCACGCAGCTAGTGTGTGTTGGGGCAGCATCTGTTGCTTCCGACTGAACCCAGACTCCTGGATGGAGCTGGGGTGGGAGTTGGGGGAGGGTTCACCTAACCTCTGTTTTATTGCCACCTGTCAACTGTCACCTGCCAGCCGGGCGTGGTGGCGCACACTTGTAATCCCAGCATTTAGGAGGTTGAGACCGGAGGATCCGGGCTAGCGGCCAGCCTCAGCTACCTAGTGAGGCCCTCTGCAACTTAGTGAGACCCTGCTTCAAAATAAAGAATAAAAAATAGGGCTGGGGGTATAGCTCGAAGGTAGAATGCCCCTGAGTTCAATCCCCAGTACGCAAAACAAAAACAAAAACAAAAAAACCTGCCACCTGCCATCTCCTAAGAAAAGTAGCGTTCACGCCCCTCCACCCCTATATATATATATATTTCTAGCCAGGCAGGGTGGTGCATGCCTATAATCCTAGTGACTGAGGCTGAAGCAGGAGGATTGCAAGCTTGAGACCAGCCTCTGCCACTTAGCAAGACCCTCTCTCAAAATAAAAAGTAGAAAGGGTTAGGGGTATAGCTCAGAGGTAGGGTGCCCCTGGGTTCTATCCCTAATACCATGCAAAAAAAAGAAAAAGAAAAATTTTGTGATTCCAGAGTGTGTGTGTGTGTTTTGCTGGAGATTGAACTCAGGGGCATTCTACCTCTGAGCTACAACCTCAGCCCTATTTTAGTTTTTTCTTTCTTTTTTTCGGTACTAGGGATTGAACTCAGGGGCATTCTACCTCCAGGCTATACCCCCAGCCCTATTTTTTATTCTTTATTTTGAAACCGAGTCTCACTAAGTTGCGGAGGGCCTCACTAGGTAGCTGAGGCTGGCCGAGAACCCGGATCCTCCAGTCTCAGCCTCCCAAATGCTGGGATTACAAGCGTGCACCACCACCACGCCCGGCTGTTTTTTCTTGATTTTTGAAACAGCCTCACTAAGTTGCTGAGGCTGTCCTTGAACCTGTGATCTGCCTGTCTCAGCCTCCCAAGTACTAGGATTACAAGCGTGCACCTCCACTCTGGGCAGAACCCCCCTCTTCCAAGTCCTTGGACAGCACAGACACCAAAGTCCAAGAGAAGCTCTCCCCCACCCCCAGTCAGCATCAGGGTACCAGGAGGAAGAGCCCTGGTGGGCCTAAGAATCAGGCAGGGGAGGAACAAGCAGAAAAGGGCAGTGGGCTGAGCGTGGGAGGGAGAGAAGCATTTTTCTTTTTCCTGTCAAAAACGCCTCTCTATATTCTGTTGAAAATTAACTTTGCAATTAAGAACTTAAAAAAAAAAAAAAAAAGCCGGGCATGGTGGCACACGCTTGTAATCCCAGCATTCGGGAGGCTGAGACCAGAGGATCCAGGTTCGAGGTCAACCTCAGCTACCTAGTGAGGCACTCCGCAACTTAGTGAGACTCGGTTTCAAAATAAAGAATAAAAAATAGGGCTGGGGGTATAGCTCGGAGGTAGAACGCCTCTGAGTTCAATCTCCAGTACCGCAAAAAAAAAAAAGTCCTCCCGTCCTTCACCATTCCCCTCCGGTTCTGCTCTGCCACTCCCCGGCCAGCGTGGATTCCCAGGGCAGAGGGTGCTGGGAAGGTTGTCCATGGCGCCCAGGCCGGGGCTTGTGGGAACTGTCCGGTAAGCTTGCACCCAGGCCCAGCTCCTTCCAGGCCTGCGTTCCTGACTTGGAGGGGAGGCTCAACCGGGCGCCGTCTCTGGACCGCCACAGCTCACTGCGGTCCTGAGTGGTCTTCACAGAGTGTTGGTGTGTGTGTGTGTGTGTAGGGGGGACCCGCCCCAGAGGACCCTGTCTGGGCCCCGGGATCCTGTCCAGTAGTCCCAAGTGCTCTGCTCCCCACCCCTCCAAGCCCATGGGACGAGGTGCCCCCTGCTCACCCTGCCTCTGGGAATCGGGCATTTTTATCCAGACCGGATCTGTAGTATAGGAGCAAAGCAAATGCGCGCTCTCAGCTGTGTGCACACGGATGTGAGTTACTCCTCACTGGAGCGGTGACCTGAAAAGCCAGCCCAGGCAGCGCAGCCTGGCAGAAGCCTCTCGAGGATGGAGAGGTAAGCCAGGCTCTTGGGGGCCAAGACAGGCAGCGGCACCCCGAAGCCCTGAGCGTACGGGAGGCATCGGGACCCCTGGCATGTTTTCCTGTGTCCCATGAAGACAGAAACACACAGGTAACATCCCCAGAAGAGACTGTCGTCGTAGGAGATTCAGGGAAGGAAGGAGAGACCATGAGAGGGAGGTGCTGCCAGGAGCAGCAGAGTCACTGGGACTTGGGCACCAAAGGGGCCACCTTCGCATGAGCGGCCCTTGGGGACACTTGGATAAGTGGGTCCAGGGGCTGGAGTCAGATCTCGTTTACACCTGTTTATTCTCTACTATCACTTTTTTTTTGTGTGTGAGGGGTAGGGGGTTGTATAAACAAGGTCTTGCTAGGTTGCTGAGGGCCTTTCTAAGTTTTAGCTGAGGCTGGCCTCAAACCTGTGATACTCCTGTCTCAGCCTCCTAAGTACTGAGATTACAGGAGTGCACCACCATGCCTGACTCTAACATGACTTTTAAACCTGTGATAGGAACATGTTCCCCTGCTTAAAAACCTGTCAGTGAGCCAGGTGTGGTGGCGCATGCTTGTAATCACAGTACTTGGGAGGCTGAGACAGGAGGATTGCAGGTTCCCAGCCAGCATCAGCTACTTAGTGAGGCCCTTCGCAACTTAGTGAGACCCTGTTTCCAAATAAAGAATAAAAAATAGAGCTGGGCGTGGTGGCGCACACTTGTAATCCCAGCATTTGGGAGGCTGAGACCGGAGGATCCGGGTTCACAGCCAGCCTCAGCTACCTAGTGAGGCCCTCCGCAACTTAGTGAGACCCTGTTTCAAAATAAAGAATAAAAAATAGGGCTGAGGGTATAGCTCGGAGGTAGAATGCCCCTGAGTTCAATCCCCAGTACTGCAAAAAGAAAAATAATTTTAAAAAAAAAAGTGAGCCAGGCGAGCTAGCAGGCCATCGTAAAAGATCGGGGATGCCTAAGTTCATGGTTCCTGGGCTGGGCGTAGACCTACTGTGTGGAGTTCCACCTGGGGTGGCCTGCGTTGCTCCCTGGAGCTTGGGAACTAGTGCCCACATGAAGTCCACGCCGCCTGCGGTGCTCTGACTCGGTCTTTCGCCTCTGACTTTGGAGTCTCGAGCCTTCTGCCAGCGTCTAGGAAGCCGTGGCAGGCTAACTGGTTAGTTGGAAGTGGGATCAAATCTCGGGTCTTTCTCAGTTCTCGACACCCTCTTTATGCCTCAGTTTCCTGATCTATAAAATGGGGAGCAATAGGAGGATGTGGAAAGCCTTGATACATGTTGGGCCTTCTGGTAGCTTCTCTGGTCTTGCAAGAGTGTCGGTGACCTGGACACCGCTCCGACCTCGCCTCCCCTCCCTCGCTCTGCCCGCAGCAACACCAAACCGTGCCAGTGCCCCAGACACACCAGGATGTCTCTCGCTGCCCTTGTTCACGGGTCCCCTGGTCTGGCATGCCACTGGTCCTTCCTTGATTTCTCCCTAGCCCCATGTTTGGCAGGAGGCCTACCACTGGATGGTTCTTCTTTTTCTTTTTCTTTTATCTATTTGTTTATTTATTTTGTGGTATTGGGGATTGGACCCAGGGGCATTCTACCGCCAAGCTGCACCCCCAGGCCTTCTTATTTATTTATTTATTTATTTATTTATTTATTTATTTGTTTGTTTTGGAAAGAGAGTCTCACTTGGTTGCTGAAGCTGATTTTGGACCTGCGATCCTCCTGTCTCAGCCTCCCAAGTACTAGGATCACAGGCATGTGCCACCACGCCAGCTAAGTGGACCTTAAATGGACAGGGTAAAGTGGAGGGGATTATGGCAGCCATAGAGGGGTGCCCCACTCCACTCTCTCTTCAGGAACAAATTTGCTGCTCAGCTTCACGTGGTGCAGTTAGCAAACACCTGCTAAGCCTTGTGATCCACCCCAGCTTTGGGGCTGAAGCCACACTTTTCTGGGGCAGCTCCCAGCCAACGACTGGCTGGTCCAGGAGCCCCTATGGGGTTGGCTGAGACTTTGCCAGGTCTGCACTGAGGTCTGCAGCTGTTCCTGCCTCATCCTGCCGCCTCCTCTTTTGTCTTTCACATGCCTTCGCACCTGTATCAGGCAGGTTTATATCACCACGATGAAATAGCCGAGGCACCTCACTTATAAAGAAAAAAAAGTTTGCTTAGCTAATGGTTTGGGAGGCTCCAAGTTGGAGGTCAGGTGGGGGCACAGGTTTGGCCTCTGGAGAGGCAGTGGATGGTGGCGAGTCATGGCAGAGGTACCTGTAGGAGCAAAGGGTCACATCTTCAACCAGAGCAGAATAAAAGAGAGACTAGGGCCATGCAGTCCCCTTTAAGGACGCACACCCAATGACCTAAGGACCCCCCCACTAGGCCCCGCCTCTTAAAAGTTGTCAGCACCTCCCAACTGGACTGGGATCTCTGGGGACCAAGTTTTTACATAGGGACCTTTGGGGACACCATCATCATAGCAAATCCAATAACCATGTATATGTCTAACCCATCTCGCATCTGCTTCCCAGAGGACCCGAATGACAAAGGCTACCTGTGATGCCGGGCGTGGTGGTGCACGTTGGTAATCCCAGTACTTGGGAGACTGAGACTGCAGGATCCGGGTTCCGGGCCAGCCTCAGCTACTTAGTGAGGCCCTTCACAACGTAGTGAGACCCTGTTTCAAAATAAAGAATAAAAAATAGGGCTGGAGGTGTAGCTCAGAGGTAGAATGCCCCTGGGTTCAATCCCCAGTTCTGTTAAAAACAAAACAACAAACCACATGATGTCATTTCTCTGCGTGGGTCCCCCAGCTGGGCTTAGAAACAAACCCATTCCCTTCTTCCCCATCACCCCCCTCTCCTGGAGGGGTGCTCTGCTCTAGCCCCACTGGCCTTCCATCTATTTCTGGAACACACACAGCTCATTGCTGCCTCAGGGCCTTTGCACTAGCTGTTCCTTCTGCCTAGAACACTCCGTCTTTCCCCAGATTTACGTGTGGCTGGTTTCCTGGGTCATTCAGGTCTCAGCTCAAACACAGGCCTTTTCCAAAAAAACCTTAGAATGACGCCCCCCCCCCAGATCCCCCAGTCCTACAAGCACTATGTTTGCATTTTTTTGCTTTGTAATTTGCATCACAACTGTCAATTGACTTGTTTAATTATTCACTTGTTTTCTGCCTCCTGACGAGAATATGAACTCTGCTAGCTTTGTCTGGCCCCTGCCCCACTGCCTGGCACCAGGCCTGGCCCAAAGATGGTCTAAAAACACTTTTTTTTTTTTTTTTAATGATTACACTTGTTATTTACAGCAGGATTACTCAGCCTAAGAATGGACTGGAAATGAAGAAGTTAAAAATGCATGAGCTGGGCCTGATGGATCATGCTTGTAATCCCAGTACTTGGGAGGCTGAGACAGGAGGATCCGGGTTCACAGCCAGCCTCAGCTACTTAGTGAGGCCCTCCACAACTTAGTGAGACCCTGTTTCAAAATAAAGAATAAAAAATAGGGCTGGGGGTGTAGCTTGGAGGTAGAATGTCCCTGGGTTCAAACCACAGCACCACAAAAAATAAATAACATCAAGTTTAAAAGGCTGGGGTTGAGCCGAGCGTGGTGGCGCACGCTTGTAATCCCAGCATTCGGGAGGCTGAGACCGGAGGATCCGGGTTCTCGGCCAGCCTCAGCTACCTAGTGAGGCACTCCGCAACTTAGTGAGACTCGGTTTCAAAATAAAGAATAAAAAAATAGGGCTGGGGGTGTAGCTTGGAGGTAGAATGCCCCTGAGTTCAATCCCCAGTACCGAAAAAAAAGGCTGGGGTTGTAGCTCAGAGGTAGAACGCCCCCGGGTTCAAACCCCAGCACCAAAATAAATAAATAAAGCCCCACTTCTCGATGCGCAGTGGGGGGCAGCTCCCGCAGGGCCCCAGTGAACCCCTGCTCCTGAGGGGACATGTGGAGAAGGTCAGCGTAGCGGCCCACCGCCCCGTCCCGCAGTTGCCCCCTCCTCCACTAACCCCCCCTCTAACCTTGCGCTCAGTCACGGCCTGCGCGATAAACGGGAGCAAGATTATTCTTTCAAATTCCCTGGAGCGTAGTGAAGTCCACGGTACAATGTAACTGCTCAATAAATGTTTATGGAACTGAGATTAATTTTGAAAAGGTAAAGGGGAGAGTAGAATTGGGCACAGAAACATGACAGGTCATTTCCAAAAGATGGGCGGCTGGGTGCTAACCAGGTGACTGGTGGTCTCTACCACAAGCACGCCAAACATGGGGCTCAAGGTAACCCATGCACACAGGGTGGCCTGGGGTCTTTCCCGTTTTCATTTTATTTATTTATTATTTATTATTTATTTATTTGTTTATTATTGTGGCGCTGGGGATTGAACCCATGGGCATTCTTATTTTGAAACAGAGTTTCGCTAAATTGTTGAGGCTGGCCTCTAACCTGCCATCCTCCTGTCTCAGCCTCCCAAGTACTGGGATGACAGGCGTGTGCCACCGTGCCTGGCTAACATGGGGGATATTTCTTACCATGCCACTTTCTGTTCCTAGGTCATAGCACGGTGCTTGGCACTTAGTAGGTGCCCAGTAGTTCCTTATTTGTGCCTCGGATATACTAGGTGCTCAATACATGCTGATTTTCTTTTTTACTTCTTATTTTAGTTCCCCAAGTGCCTTGCTCCATGAAGCCCTCTCTTCAGGTTCCCCTCCTGTCTGCTGCTCAGACTCATATTCAGTCAACACCCTCCCGGCGAGGGTCTCCCAAGGAGGAAGCAGGGCTCCGCGAGGGCCCAGAAAGGCCTGCTCATCCGCAGGAGATCTTGGGCTAAGGAGCCCAGCCCAGAGGGGAGGGCAGAAGCCAGGGAGGAGTTTTCCTCTCTTCCTCTCCGGGGAAGCCCGGAGATTTCCATCCCGATTCTGCCTCCCTGGAAGCAGTACACGGAGCTCACAGGCTTGGGCAGGAAGCAAGGCCATCTGCTCGAGTGCACGCTCGCTCGGAGGCCAGCGCCGAGGAGGAAGCGCGTGTCCTCCTTGCAGGGGGCCGGGAGTTGGCTGGAAAGTGCGTGCCGAGTCCAGAACCTGGGAGGAAAGGCCAGTCAAGCAGCCTGGCCCTCTTTCTGTGTTTGTGTGGGGTGGGCTGGGGACCCGCAGTGTCCTCGAGCACCTGGCGGCCCCGCCGCTGCCCTCTCCTCCTCCTGCTCCTTCCTGGCTGGGCCTCACCTGTGGCCGCCTGGGAACTCTGTGTTACAAGGGTCTCTATTTAACGAATGAGAAAACGGAGGTGCAGCTCCGGGTCCCTCTTCAGCTCGGGGTCCCACGGCTGGCACTTGAACCAGGAAGTTGTCTGACTTCCATCTCGCCTCTGCCTTCCCCTCTCTCTCCCTCAGAGAGTTCAGCAGATCGAGCCTGGTGAGAAAGCAGCCAGGGGCCTCCTGGGAAGTGCCCCTCCCCCCTGTACACTTCTGCTGACCCCACCGGCTGCTGCAGCCTTGCCCCCTCGCCCCAGTGTCCGTGGACCTCGAGGCCTGCCACTCTGTGCCTCTGTCTGTGGGTCACTGGCACCCAGGGAGTGTCCAGGGTGTACTGACTTCATGCACAATAGCTTCTAGGGGCCGACGGCCACAACTCCGGTCCCCCTAGAAAAGGCAGTTTTCAGCCGGGCGTGGTGGCGCACGCTTGTAATGCCAGTATTTGGGAGGCTGAGGCTGGAGGATCTGGGTTTGTGGCCAGCCTCAGCTACTTAGTGAGGATCTCTACAACTTAGTGAGACCCTGTTTCAAAATAAAGAATAAAAAATAGGATTGGGAGTGTAGCTCGGAGGTAGAAGGCCCCTGGGTTCCATCCCCAGTACCAAAAATAAATAAATACATAAATAAAAGGCAGTCTTCTGGGGGCCTCCGGGAGTCTTCAGATGCTGCACGTAGAGTTTTAGGGCTCGGGGAAACTTTCTTTCCTAGTCTGTAGGACAGGCATGCACACCCCTGAGCCGCCCAGGGCCCTGGGGCCTGGCCTGGTGACCGCCCGTGCGTCCCTGGCAGTGACTCCTCAGATGCCATCTGTCTCCTGCTCTAGCTCGGAGTACCCAGGGCGAGGCCTGGGAGGCTGGGGAGACTCTTCGGTGGGGACAAGGGACAAAGCATGTGTCCACGGTGGGCTGGGAGCCCTCGGGCCAGCTCGCCAGCCGCAGGCCCACCTCAGGGTGCACCCAAGTTTCTCTGCTATCAGCAATGGTGTCAGCCACAAGCAAATTGTACTCAATGTATTTTCCAGATGCAGCACGTGAGAAGCAGGGAGGAAATGGACTTTCCAGGATGACATAGCAAGAGAAGGCATGTGGCAAGGAGGACTGGTCCCTGACGCAGCTCTGAGATTCCCGGCTCTGTTCCTGAGAGCTTTACCTGTAACCATGCACTCAGGCACCTGATGAAATAAGCAAGTCCGCCACCACCATCCCCACCTTGCTGAGAGCCATGCTGGCTCACAGAGAGGTCAAGCAACTCGCTTCAGGCCACTCAGCGGCCAAGTCCAGGAGCTGGGAGTCAAACCCTGTCACTCTGGATGGAAATCCAGTGCAGGGAAGGCTTATCTGGAAGGCCTGAGCCTGGTGGACTGGTGTGTTGTCCTCAGAAAAGGGTGTGGTGGTGCATGCTTGAAAAGCCAGTATTTAGGAGGCTGAGACAGGAGGATTGCAGGTACAAGGTCAGCCTCAGCCACTTAGTAAGACCCTCAGCAATTTAGAAAGCCCTGTTTCAAAATGAAAAGGGTTGGCAGTGTAGCTGAGAGGTAGAATGCTCCATAGGTTCAATCCCTCGTACCAAAAGGGGGGGCAGTATAATATCATGTCCCTAAAATTACCCTTTCCCTCCCCCTAAAATGCCCCTTCTTTCCTAGTCAAGTTAGGGGAATGATAAAAGCAGGCCTGGACTGGAGTGTCCAGACTAATACTATCTTGAAAAACACTGACTTCCTCATGTATATGATGTATATGACCACAAGGGCAAACTGGTGTGGTGCCTGCGGGAACCGCCTTTTTGCGCACATGCTAGGACAGCTACTCCTTCGGATGCTGGTCACACAAGGAATAAACCAAGCTCTGCCAAGTCACTGCTTCCGTGGCCTAACTTAAAAACCCTCTCCCTGCAGGAACTGGTGCAGATCAGAGCACTTCGGAGAGGGAAGCAGCCCCTGGAGAAGACACCGCTTGAGGGGCAGGGGCGCATTCCCCGGTGAAGGGCCAGGGGCACCGCGCGCCTCCAGCCCATCCCCACTGGATCTCCTTGTGGGCAACTTTCAATAAAGCCTCTGTCTTGCATGCTGTGTTCCAGTGCTTTCTTTGGTCTCTCAGCAACCTGTCCTCCTGCCGTAGACTAACTGGGCTGCGGGCCAGACAAGTGGGGACATGGTATCCATCGGTCTTGGATTTGGGGTCTGGGCTGGAGAGGAAGGGATAGATCAGAGTGACATTTCCATTTGGGGGGCCAGTTAGTCACACACGCTGGGGGGTGCCCAGAGAAGATGAGTCACCAACAAAGCACAGGGTTCAGGCTCCCATCGGGCAAGGGGGGTGAGTCAGGCAGCCTGCGTGTGGGGTGCAATTTGAGCTAGGAGATGGGCTTTGAATGTGGAAATTAAGAGTGTTGCAATGAGGCAGAGCAGAGCACTGAAAGCTTGGACTTTGAAGTCAGGGCTTTGGGGCTTCAATCCCAGCTGCACGATTTACTAATGGTGTCACCCGGAACACCCGACTCAACCTCTTTCTCCATTTTCCCTGGCTGCACCATGGGAAGGCTCAGGTAAGAGTGTGTGGACTCAGAGCCTGGATTGTGGGCCGTCCAGCAAAGCGCCCCACCAGCCCATGAAGAAGAGGGCATTTCTACACTACCCCATCTTATAGGTGGGAGAACTAAGCACAGGACAGGTAAGCACTATGCCCAGGGTCCCATGCAACCAGGCAGCCCAGCTCATGGCCGTGCCCTTAAGCACCTGCTACGAACATGTGGGCATGGCGGCTGAGCATGGTCCTGTGGGGTCAAACCCCGCCTCTTCCACTTAGCAATCTCTGAGCAAGTTACTTCATCTGAGCCTGAGTCCCTCATCTGTGTACTGTGGGAACTCAGCTTCTAAGGTTATAAAGAGTCAATGCTTGTAAAATTCGCTTGGCACGAGTTAGTTATCCATAGAGTAATTCTGGAAATAACTAGAAGGAGCCCCTTCCCTCATTTTATAGAAAATACAGAGGTCCAGATTGGGTGACTGACCAGCCTAAGGTCACACAGCCAGCAAAGCTGGAACTTTAGCTACAGTGTGCCTGCTACCCTCAAGCTGTTACATGGGAGAACATCAAGAATTGGTGAGTGAGTTGGAGTGTGGTGCTGCACATCTGTAATCCCAGTGCTTGGGGAGGCTGAGACAGGATGATCACAGGTTCAAAGCCAGCCTCAGATACTTAGGGAGGCCATTTAGTGACCTAGTAAGACCATATTTCAAAATAAAAAATAAAAGAGGGCTGGGGGACCCAGATGTGGTGGCGCACGCTTGTAATCCCAGTACTTGGGAAGCTGAGACTAGAGGATCCGGGTTCGCGGCCAGCTTCAGTTGCTTAGTGAGACCCTCCTCAATTTAGTGAGACCCTGTTTCAAAATAAAGAATTAAAAAATAGGGCTGGGGGTGTAGCTCAGAGGTAGAATACCCCTGGGTTCAAGCCGTAGTACCGCCAAAAAAAAAAAAAAAAATGGGGCCGGGGGTGTAGCACTGAGGGAGAACACCCCTGGGTCCATTTCCTAGAACTAAAAAAAAATAGTAGCTGGGACACCATGGGAAGCCCAAGGGGTCAAGTCTGGACACAGAGGTGGAAGGTGTCTTCTTACCCATTAGCTCCTCGATCCTCCCAAATAACGCGGCCAGCTAGAGTGCCCTGTTCTTCTCCAAGGCCGGGAGAGAAGCGGCCATGTGACCTCAAAGGGGCCCACCTGCGTCCTGGTGCCTGAGCTCCTGGAGGGGCTCAGAGCCAAGGAGAGCAGCCCACCTCTAGCGAGGACACTGCTGCCCCGCACCAGCCAGAGCCTGCGGGAGCGCAGGGGAGCGGGCGGTGACGGCCACGTTAATGAGCTCCTTGGGGCACCGAGTCCACATTTGCTTTTTCCAAAGCGTGTCTCACTTCCTTGCTCACATCTGGGAGTCTGGAAGCCTTGACAGAGAACTCCCAGGACCTTCGAATCCGCCCCCAAAGGGCCCGCTGATCCTGGTGGGATTTCAGAACACCAGCAAGAAGGGTTCCGGGAAGAGGCTGGGGCTCCTCTTTATGGCACAAGGCTGAGACTCCCTGCCGCCTGCCTGGTTCCATTTCCCTCAGCTGCCCGGCTCCGCTCTGCGGGGTCCTGACTGGTCGGCTTCCCAGACCCTCTTACTCATAAAGGCTGGTCGCTGGCGGCTGACATTTAAACGGAGGCTCAGTCTTTGTCACACTCTGCGCTCACCCCGCCTTTGGAAACGGCAGGACGACTTTGGTACCGAGTTGCTCTAATGAGGGCCGCGTCCCATCGAGAGGGATCAGAGGGGACCCGTTCCAGCTTCTGCCTGGCTCTGCGCCTCTGAGCATCTGTCTTCTGTTAGGCGAGTCCACATCCATCCTCAGATCCCATTGTCCTAAAGAGATTTCAGAAGTTTGGGGAAGGAACAAGATGCAGGGAAACCAGAGCGCCCCATTTCCGTCCTAATTCATGAAGTTTTGTTCTTTAGTTATCATTTTTGCTATTGATTTTTGTTTTGTTTTCCATTTTCTTTTTCTGGTACTGAGGAATGAACTCAGGGGTATTCTACCTCTGCTATACTCCCAGCCCTTTTTTTGTTTTTAATTTTCGTGTGTGTGTGTGTGTGTGTGTGTGTGTGTGTGTGTGTATGTGTGTGTATGTGATACTGGGGATTGAACCCAGGGGCATTCTACCTCCGAGCTACACCCCCAGCCCTATTTTTTATTTTTTATTTGGAAACAGGGTCTCACTAAGTTGCGGAAGGCCTCACTAAGTAGCTGAGGCTGGCCATGAACCTGAATCCTCCTGTCTCAGCCTCCCAAGTACTGGGATTACAAGCGTGCACCACCACACCCAGCTCTGTTTTTAATTTTGAAACACAATCTCGATAAGTTACTGCATGCTGGCCTTGATTCTTCGATCTTCCTGTCTCGGCCTCCCAAATACAGGGATTACAGATGTATGCCAATGTGCCCAGCTTTTTCTAACTTTTTATAGTAGTAAAATATGCAACATACCCTTGCATACACTGGTGCATGCCCATAATCCCAGGACATAGGAGACTGAGACAGGACAATTGCAGGTCTGAGACCAGCCTCAGCAATTTAGGAAAATCTCAGCAACTTAGGAAAATCTCAGCAACTTAGGGAGACCTTGTTTCAAAATAAGAAATAAAAGGGATGGAGGTGTAGCTCAGAGGTAGAACACCCCTGGGTTCAACCCCCAGTACCACACACACACACACACACACACACACACACACACACACACACCATAAAATTGGCCATCACAACTATTTTTAGATGTACACTTCAGTAAATGAACTAGTGCAGCTGCCACCACTTGGGTCTTCAGAACCCTCTTCACCTTGGAAAAATGAAACTCTGCATCCATTAACCCCCAACCCTCCTTTTTACCTCCCTGTTGCCCCTGGCAACCGCTATTCTATTGTCCATCATTTTGGCTACTCAAAGTATCTCACTGTGTCATTCTTGGAGAAAAGGGGGACAATTACACACCATGTCCCTGAAGTGTCCCTCTTTGTTCTCAAGATCCTAGACAAGTTAAGACGATAATGAGAGCAGGGCTGGGCAGGGCTGTGCAGACACTATAATGACTTCTTCTTCTTCTTCTTC